>RPOG01003589.1:0-60311 GCA_008086565.1 Thalassoma bifasciatum | reverse complement strand
AATATTACAGAGAGAAACAGATGCTGCCAGGAGAGCCACGCCCGCGTCAATCCTGCTATAACAAGATTACATCATGAAATACAACCACGTGAGGGAAACCGCAGAGGGTGTGCTCTTGTACTACAACAAAACAGCTTTGATTAATCGCTCGTGGCCATATAAAAATTATTTTAACAAGTATCATTAGTTGCAGTATTTCTTAGCTCAAAGGGACAGCAAATTAAAATCTAATTCAAGGAGAATAACATTGAATCGAACAGATTATTCCCATTGTTGGTTGAACATTGCTTTAATCTCTATCCAATGCCAGAGAAGACAGTAAGCAGTTATCTCAAAAGCAAGACACACCAGACAAAGAAGTCTGCCAGGTTGCAAATCACACGAGATGCCTTGAAAAATTTCTTGATCCTATTTATTAATTGTTTGTTCAAAATAAGGAAAACTGTCTCATGGTCATCTTTGGCCAGAAGACTTGGTAAACTTACATGTAACTTTTGAAATTTCCTATTAGGGATCAATAAAGTATTTTTTATTTCATTTCATAGAGGACAATGTACAGTGAAATATTGGTAATGCAAAATGCAGCCTTGTCAAAGTGCGGCAAGACCCCGGAAGGTGGTGATCAGCACTTTCGAGACACTCTCATCAGCTCTGCAGTGGTTGTCTGGATTGCAGGACAGTATTTTGTATTTTCCCCCACTTTTCACTACCAGAGATGGTCAGGGTCCAATAGACCCTCAGCTCCTCTCACTCACTCGCTACATTATTAGGTACACTTGTTCAACTATTTTTTATTGCAAATATTTAATCAGCCAATCACGTTAGCAACTCAACATTAAGTCATGTAGACATGGTGAAGATGAGCTGCTGAAGTTCAAAGTGAGCATCGGAATGGAGAAGAAAGGTGATTTGAGAGACTTTGAAAGTGGCATGGAGAATGGACAGACTGCTTAGAGATGATAGAAAGACAACAGGAACTCAAATAATCACCAAGGTCTATAGAAGATCATCTCTGGACACACAACATGTCCAACCTTGAAGAGCACACTCACAGGGTGACCCTCCTGTCAGCTAAGAACAGGAAACTGAGGCTACAATTCACAGGCTCACCAAAACTGGACCACAGAAGACTGAAAAACTGTGCCTGGTCTCATGGGTCTGGATTTCTGCTCCACATTCAGATGGTCAAATCAGGATTTTGAGGAAACTGCTGTTGCAGCTGCTGCTGGTGCTGCTGCTGTTGGTGTGATGGTGTGGGGGAGATTTTCTTGGCTCACTTTGAGCTCCTTAATAATAGCTGAGCCTGATTTAAAGTCCACAGTCTACCTGAGTTTTTTTGTCCATCCCTTTCTGAACTCAGTGAACCACCTTCTGATGGAGACTTCCAGAAGGATAAAACTCCAGATCACAAAGATCAAACCATCTTAAACTGGGTTTTAGTGAGTTCCCTGTACTCTAACGACCTCCACAGTCACCAGGCCTCGATCCAGTGGAGCTTCTTTAGGATGTGGAGGAACGGGAGATTCTCATCATGGATGTTTAGCCCACAAATTCGCAGCAGCTGTGTGATGCTATCATGTCAATATAGAGTAAAAAACCGAAACTGATTTCGCACCTTGTTGAATCAGCTCTAGAGGATAAAAGGAGTCCAAGCTTGAACTATAATGTGGACCTCTTAAAGTGACTGATGGATGTGCTACATTCATTTTTTAATACCCCTAAATGTGTTGAATACATTTTCGATGGTCCTCTGCTGTAACTCGTCCTGTAGTTTGAGGATCGAGGGTTGATTTGGAGGACAGGTGTTGGTTTGGAGCAGCTGGGTTCATGTACAGTATGTCTGCAGAGAGAAGCACTGATTCACTCTCATATCAGGTTTCTCTTCCCCACTGCAGCAACATTCAGCCAGACTCACATTCACCACAACTGTTTCAGGCCATAGTCACACACCACACACGATCAAAGTGTGTGGGGACAAACAGTTTGTTTGACCTGAGGTTACACCCAGAGCTGGCTTTGTGGAGGACTCTGGAAATATAATGGAGCAGCTGGAAAAGGGACACAATGAAAAATGCGTTAAAGAGATGAATGATTGAAGCTGAATATGGATTGTTTACAGTGCTGATGCTTACTTCAGGTGACCTAATGTCCTCTTTTGACTGAACATGTCCTCCTTTTTGGTTATAAAATTATGTCCATGGTTATTATATAAAATTCTCCAAGATGTCCAGGTTTTTATCAGCTTGTTCTACAGACCATCGATATGTATAATAAAGCAAAGCTGCAACAGGCTACTGGCATTATTCTAATGCACCAACCTGTCAAGATGTTGAGCATGAAAACATACTCTGACTGACTCTCAGTCAAAAATGTTTAAGTAGAAATGCACTTTTACAGATGAACTACAGATTAACAGTAGTACTCCTCTTTTCCGTGTGGTCGTGTCACCGTGTACCTTCTGCAAAGCTGGTGCCTTTGTGTCAGCTGAACATTTAAATGACCCAAAATTAAGAATTAAACTCTAACCAAGATTTTGATGCATTATTCATATTTTTGCAGGAGAGAATTTTTTTCTTTTCCCTTTTCAAACCACATCTATTTAAGAATGTGGTGGGGCATCATAGAAGTTCATTTCTGCCAGAAAAAAAAGAAAGATAATGAAAACTTGGCTTTGTTAAGATACTGTTCAGTAATTTTTTTAGTAAAAATCTTGAGATAAAAAGTCAGAAATTTTTGAGATAAAAATTTAAATTGTAAGATAATGAAGTCAAATTTTAGATAAAACAACTCGATAAAAAGTCAAAATTTTGACTTCGTATATGCTTTTAAAACTTTTTACCTAATAATGGCCAAATAATTTTAAAAAACCTCATAAAAGCCGTCTTTCATTTTAATACTTTTTTACAGGCAGAGATAGTTTTCTATACATTGTTTCTGTTATATAAAATTTTCACTTCAAATAGAAAAGGAGTGTTTTGAATGAATGTATGAGTTATGAGCGCTTCAACGTCTTTGAGTACTGTAGTATTGGGTTCCCCTACCTCACACAAAACAGGTTTAAGGTTTTGTGAAAACACTCAGACACACTGCTAAGATTTTAAAACACAATAATGTAGTGGTAAAACAAACAAACAAACAAACAAATAAACAAAAAAACCTGTAAGGGGACTTGCACAGCTGATTTGCAGAAGCAGCAACTTCCTGTGTTGGAAATTGAAGCCTCAAAAGCAGGAACAAAACCAGCATCATTTGTTTATACCTATAACAGAATAGTCAGTACCAACCTTCAAGACCACAATACTTAAAGACAACTTCAGTCACCTTTTATGTGATTTTGACCTGTAACTGTATGATTTTCATTCAAATATCATCACAGCTGCATTATCTTATACACAAAGAAAACAGAAAGGGATGAAATAAACAGAGTTGAAGTCATCAGAGACACTCTTTTAAAGCAGAGTGGATAATATGTTTTATTCAATGAAGAGTCATCTGCTCCAGACTACTTGAGGCTTTTAAAGTCTGCTGTATCGACCCCTCCCTGCTCTTTTCTCTGCGTCATGTGTCTTTAAGACTTTCTGCTCTGTTGGCTGCTCCTCAGAGGGTTGAGTCAGGAAGTCCATTTGATGCTAATACAGTCAGACAACCATCAGGCCTCGCAGAGCCACGGCCCCTCACTGCACTCAGCGTGATGGTCAACGTGGTCCAGGGGAAGTCCATGAACCCGCCCTCCCTGCTCAGGATATCTGGTTACACAGATACAACAGTCATATTGTTGGGGTGGTGCAGCTGCAGCTGACTGTAGGGGGAGGGTTTCATCCTGTACAGTCTGCTGATGTGTCTGCAGCTCTTTACCCTGTCCCAGAATCCTCTAGCTGCTTTGGTTGTGATGAATTTCCATTTGACAGTGTTCATAAATCATGCATGAAGCCTCCTAATGTGATCAGCTAAAAGGCCTGTCTACTCTGATGGCTTTAACTGCATTGCAGGCAGCTGGAGGCTAATAAAATCTTCCATCATGTGAGGAAGCCAAGAAGGGAGGGACCGGGAAGCATGAAGGCCTTATGGGAAATGTATTCATGTTGAGTCACCGTCTCCTTAGAGGAGTCTGTGACAGGACACGCAGACTTTACAAGGGACTTTAAATACCTTGTCATAACTAGGGCAACGTTTTAAAACCACAGAACAACGTTCAATATCTATAATCTTATATTTCCTGTTTTTTCAGCCAACCACACTAAGGCTGCTGCATATTTGAAGCAATGTATTAATGTAGGATGTTGGTTTCACTGCAAAACCTTAAGCTAAGCAAGTTTTTATGTCTAATCGAGAGCAAAAAATTGTACTATTTGACCAAATATAAGCCACATTGACCTGGATACTCAAGAAAAACGTCTTTCAAAGTATCGAAAAAAAGGAAAAAAATTAACCTGAGCTGCCTATAGGGAACAAAGAAGAGACTGAAAAATGCACTTGTTTCTTGTAATAAAAATTATTTTCTTATGTAAGAAATCAATGGCTGCTTTTTATCAGGTTTAAATCAGGTGTCATTCCTGGCTAACAATACATAAAAGATACTTATCTGGACTTGTCAGATGAATGTGGCTAAAATTAAACCCACTGAAGGATGTTTTATTAAAAACCAGACCGAAACATTTGCTTGAACTTCAGATTTTACAGTGTACAACATATACATATGCTTTCTTAATCTGCGTTAACTAAAGAAATACAGTGTAACTTATAACTTCCAAGCAGTGGCACGCACAGGCTTTTTTAAAGTCAGGGGAAAAAAAGCTTAAAAGGGCACATACAGTACATGCTCACAACTGAAGAGGGCACAGAGCTTTGCATGTTTTCCAGGGAGACTTAGGCACACATTTTTGCCTCTCAATAGAGCAGTTTATCATTTTTAAACCAAGCAACATGTTTACAGCCTGGTTCAAAAGCTTCTCCCATCAAAATCTCTAATTTCGCTTTCAGTACACCCTGTACAGGACTCAACAGTTAAGAAAATAGTAAGATTTCCCGATTTTTTTCCCATAGAGGATACTTTGCATATGTTTTCGCTCCCAAAAGTGCACTTTAGCATGTGTTCTGGTCCCCAAGAGGATACTTTAGTGGGTTTTTTTTTTAGCTCACAATTGGACTTTTGCTCATATTTTGGCTCTCAGCGGCATTTCAATTAGTTTTGACTTCCAAGAAGGCACTCTAGCAGAATTTTTGGCTACTGATAGGACTCTTTTGCACACATTTCAGCTACCAAGTGGGCATTTTTGTGTGTTTTGGCATCCAATAAGGACCCCTGCCCACCCCCATGCACACCACTGCTTTTATCTCCCAAGCACATATATATTTTGTATCTGTGTGAATCGCTCCAAACCTTCTTAGCTTGGAGTTAGTTGTAATGTTCAAAAGTAGCTTATGAATGCATGTTTGTGCTGCTCATTATATGCAGTTTAAGTGACAATAACATTTCATCTTAAGACATCTAGAGCAGTGGGTTGAAACTCAGCTGTCAGTAGATCCTTGACCCTCAGTGGTCGTCTTTACATGACACACTCATGGTGAGAGGCTCACATATTGTTGCCCTGGTGGCAAATTATGTGACCTTCAATAATCTAACACACAGTCGTCATTTTACAGCTACACAATAGATCAACAGCCACAAACATAAATTAACTGCTCATTAATTCAAAACTGTGAAATGACCACAGAGAGTCAGCTTATCCAGGTCATCACAGCAGTACGACATGATCTAAGTATTTGTGCTTCCCACCCTGAGCTGATGTCACAAATTGGCGAGCAAACATATGGTCTGGTGATGCTCTGCTGTTGCAGGAATGATTGAAAAAAATAAATAAATCAGAGGGTCTACTCCTCTTCACCTTTTTGAAAAGCATTTGAGATAACACTTGTGGTGAAGTCCTGCATAAATACAGACTGACTGATTTACTCTGCAGGTAGTTTGAAAATGAGTTTACTTTTATGCATCATCACACTGTCGGCCTCTTGCTACACACATCTGATCCTCTCAGGAATGGTAACTGATAAAAGATTGGGGGTAAAAAAGCAATAGTGTTACAGATAAATTGAAGTCTGTGATATTTTTAAACACTGCTCAGAGGATTGTGGGCTTCAATTCTGCAGATTAAAGTTCCAGCTGAGAACTATTTTGGTATCTGTGGAATAAATCTGTCACTGAGGTTATTTATATCTTTTTTTCTGTTTGATGCTGGTATCAGTTAGAAACCATCTTTTGTTATTTTGTTTGTTGGACTGAAGTGGAGCATTCTGCCTTCAAAGAAAGACACACCAACTCTGAGCAGCTGCTGCAACAATCAAAACCACATCACAGTGAACATATCTGTACTTCTATACAAAACAAAAAAAAACAAAAAAAACCAAAACATGGTTCCGTTGTCTCTCTTCAGTCTGTAGGGCCTGATGGTGAATGAAAACCATATTTCTACAACCACAGGGAGGCACTGTGTGTTGGCTGAATGTAGAGCTGGGTGTGGACATACACAGTAATTTAACAATGTTTCATCTCTCTGGTGATGGGAATGTTTCCAGCTCACCACCTGATTTTCATACCTGGACAGAAACACATTATTCAAAACACACCAACACAGAGGACAGTTATATTCTTCCCTCCAAACGTCTCTCTGACTCACACCTGAGATTTGAATATGTCTGTAACACTCACATCGGAGGTTTGAGACCTTGCAGCTCCACTTTCCATCAGCCCAAAAAATACACTGACTGAAAGGAAAGTGAAGATGATGAACTGCAGCTCCACACAAGGAGGAACAGGAAGTTGGTAATACTTCTAAGATTATTCTAAGAGCTTCAGTGTTTAAAAGTAATCTGGTCTTAACTGTCAGATTGTTGATTTATCCAAAAGTTATTTTGACTCCTTGAAATCTTTTGAGAAGTATTTGTAAAACTTTGATCCAGGAAATCAGGATTATCCTGATCCGAACAAAAGGCTTAATGAAGCTGAATAACAGGAAATAATGAGTGCTTAAGCTCATAAAAGGTCATTAGACATTAGACCCTGAAAACAAACACCCTTTGACTAGATCTCTCTTTGAAACTATTTGTCACATGAAACACACACTTAACTCATTTCCTGACCTGGATTCAAAGAATTGGAGGACTAAGGACAATAAAGTAAGTTTTTACACACTAGAAGCATGCTGCAGTCATTATTCACATGCTGCACATGCTCAGATTGACCCTGAACCAGACCCAACATGGAACCTGCTGAAACATCTGGGAAACTGTTGATGATTTGACTTGTTACACTGCACCTTGGAAAAATATCAGAATTAATTTCAAGTTATTATTTTGTTTTATTGACTCTTTAAGTCGCGTGGATCAAAGATGGTGTAAACTTAGGTACTACAATTCTCATTCATGAAACTTAAATCCATGAGGAGTGTCCAGGATGTGACAGCTGGTTGTACTATAGATGTTTAATGAATACCTTTCTATAATTTCTATCTCTTTTTTTCCCTTTTCTTATTTCTTCTCTCACTCTGAGCTCACTTAGCTGACTCACACTCTCCTGTCTCAGTGTATTTTCAGTATGAGCCCCTTTAATGACATAATTGACAAAGTGAAATTCTACATATATTTTTGTTATGATACAAGACAAGTGGCTGATATATGACAATAGTTTATACAACACAGTAAGAGGCAACATGAGTGACAAAACCATGAGCCACAGCTGCCTATAAAGCAGCGGTTTAGGAATGACTAGGTGTGACAAAAAGTTTGAAACAAATCCAGTTGTTATTTTTCTCTAACATTTGACTATCATAATCTTTATAGGATAAATCAATTGTGTGATGCATCTAATTAGTGACAAAAATATCAATAGCTTTCCAGAATAGCTAAGTTGATAATAATAATAATAATAATAATAATAATAATAATAATAATAATAATAATAATAATAATGAAAGAAAACAAATCAAGATATACAGCATCCTCTCCAAAGCCCTATTTTGAAGTCCTCGGAAAAGAAGGAATCATATTTTTTTATGTACATATACATTTTTCAATCACTATTCCTAGTATTATGTTTCTATCATATATATAGTGCTATTGTTAACATTTTTATTGTTTTTGTATTCCTTTGACTAAGAATTTTTTTTATTCCAGGCTAACAAAATGATCTAAATATGTATAATATATAACTTAAGCAGTTATAGAATGAGGCTAATGAATCATTGCCAATTTCAGCTAATCTTAAGATGAAGTAATTTGAGTGAACTATTATTTAGTATCTAAAATTAATTTAATTTATTTGTGTTAAATTTATAAACTTATGCTCACATTTATTTTCATTTTTTTCTCAGAAATGTGAATTCTTTCCTTAAAAGTGTGTAGTAGTTTCCCATAAATCTATACGTGTTCTTATGAATTTGATCATATAATCTACATTTTCAGAAAGTATTGGTTTTAACAAGTTATTTGTGGTCCTGGGTTACATAAGAACTCTCTAACTGCAAAATTGTAAGTTTTTTAACCATTAAATAATTTTTATATTTCACAAGAACATGTCTATGAGCTAAAAATCTTCAAAAAGTTCAAGTTTTCTTTGCAAGTCTGTGATGAAAGTTAATACTCCTGTTTATCAACTTTGTATGATGTATATTAAGACTCTTCTTCTACAGCATTAATTTATTGTTTCATACAATTGTTGACATGGAGGATCGTATTATACATGAAGATTTTTGTTGTGATGTCACCCATCTGTTTCTTATGAAGAGTTTTAAAGCCCATCATTAGCATTAGTCCATATTTACACACATGTAAATACTGAAATTAAGCAAACTTCAGTGGATCTAGAGAGAAGTGAGCAAACTCCAGTACACTGTGTTCATCTCTCACTTATGAAATACTTTTCTGCCACCTGGTGATTATTTTTTAGAACTACACTTAATCTGAATATTTATTCTATAGTCTGCAAATGAGAAGTGTATGGAGTCCCAGATATAAGTGAATTTAAAATGGTTTTATAATTCTGTTCTTCAAATGATGAAACTAAATTATAAAATGTGTACACAATGATGACTTGTGTGTTGATGTGATAGTGAATTCAAGTAAACTGAGCGTAATTTTAACAGCAACTTGGAAACAAAATGATCTGTGACCTTTTTCAACTGACTCTTTTGTTTTGAGGTTTTCCCCCAATTTCAAACACCTACATTTTTTCTTCATACTAATCAAAACCCTCAAACAGAAAGATTTGTCAGTCGAGGTGTTTAGTGATATTTTTTTTTTTTATTGAGTGCACAGCTTTGAGGTCACTGCAGTCATGTGTGGTCATGTACAGAGGTCGGTGAAGGGGTCAATGGTCTGGTCCAGATCTTTAACAGCAGAGTGCAGGTTTTCTTCTTCACTCCTCCTCCTCCATCACTGCTGTTGTCTTCTTCACCAGGCTCTCTGTGAGCTGTAAATGCACAGCCTTTACTCTGGAAAGTGACAGGAAATACAGTAACTGATCGAGGATGAAGAAGGGGAAGAAGCTGCTGCAGCAGAAAGAAGATGAAGGGTCAGAAACACTGTGGTATCAGTGAGCCCTTCTATTGAAATATATACTTTGAATTAAAAAAACACAGGTGAATCAGTCACCAAATGATGTTGGATTTATTTAACCCTCTGAGGCATGAATTATGTAAGTCAGTGTCAGGATTTTTTCCTTAAGTGTTTTTATATGTCTTAACCCTTTAGTGTCTTAGCACTTAAATCAATATGAAAGAGTTATAAATGAAGTCTTCCTTTGTCCACTCAATATTTCCCTTAGTTAAAACAACAGAAATATTTTGTTGCGTACTTACATAAATCAAAGGTTTTTTAAAATAAAAAAAGAAAGATTGTGGTTATTACCCACCCATTGCAACAAGAAATGGTAAAAAAAATGTTTCTATCCCATTTTTTCTTGGTGGGGTGGTTACAGGGTTAAGGCATAAAAAAGTTTTCAATTTTTATTTGTTCAAATATTTGTAACTGAGCATTTAACATAAAACAGCCGGAACTTAATGTAATTATGACTTTTTTTGGTTTGACTTTTTTTTTTTTTTTTTTTTTTTTTGGTAATTTCACAAATAATCTTTTTTTAGTGCTTTGCAAAACATTTTAACTCTCTTACATCCATTTTAACACTGAATAATTTATAGTTTCTAGGCTTTTTTACCCTCAAATGTTTGTCTTTAACTTTTTAAAAAATATACGTTTGGAAAAAACATTGAAAACATTTTTTCAGGCCCTGAGAAGAATGAAAATATCCTGACACAGGCTAATATGAATTTCCACCACATGAGCCATTGAATTTAGGAGTAAATAACTTTTAAATAGGTGTCCACTGTAGTGACCACTATGAACCACAGAGTTAACTTGGGGTTGAAATGTGTGAATTTCATTTCTGAGGTTTACTCTTTGAAACAGCAAATGGGAAACTTTTTTCTTCATACTTTCAATCTAATGAATTCATGTCTTTATCTACTGATTGTTTTCTAAAACAAAACAGAAAATCTCAGATTAAAAAGTTTTTAAATCCTAAACTGGTTTTTCCCCATTTGTTGGATGAGTGTTAATCTTGAGTGTTGACCTCACATCATCATATTTCTGACCGTGTGTTACCTAATGCTCCGAGGACATTATCAGCAAAGTATCCAGGCATGTTCATGTTTCCAGGAGGCCTGTACTGGGCCACCACATAAATCTTGTGTCCGTCAGTGGCCAGGCCCACGCCCAGCTCTTTGGTCCCCTTCCACACCACCTGAGTGAAGTGACCTGCAGGAGGAAACACAGGACTGTGAACCCTACATCAAACTTAGACCTACACTGGAGGGTTAGAACCACAGACTGTGGACTGATGGTTCTAAACCTGTGTTCTCCAAAAGACTTAGGGCTCCCTCTGCTGGCTGGCTTGCAGCAGTGAAGGTCATTAACCAACTTTAAAATCAAAATACATATCAAAAATGCACATTTCTGTCTTTATAACGATCTTGTGGTTTTTTGTCTACTTTTTTACAATAGTGTCAAATGTCATGTTGTAAATTTGTTAACATAAATTAAGTTTTAAAAAATCTATTCAGATGTTCAAGATTGAATAGCAGGATTAAAATTGACGCCTTGATGGAAATAGAAAATACATAGCTGGCTCCACTTAATTATAATAGTAACTAGAACTCATTGCCGCCTCCTGTAGAAAGAGTGTTAACTCTAATCTCTTCACTGTTTAGTCCCAATTTGAAGTTATCCTGCTGTAGCTCTGATAGTTAAATATCAAACCCAGTGTGAATATTTCCCTCAGAAATACTAGTTTGGATTTAATGTCTTGGTCTGACCTCTTTCCTCTATCAGCTGTTTCAGGTAACAGGAATAACTGTGGATGAAAAACCCAACTCAATTAATAAATGTAAAGAAAATGTTCCAGGTAATTTAAAACTTAAAAAAAGTTTTGAGGACATGGTAAAGTTCAGAAAACCTGGTTCAAAATTTGAAAATGGTGATTTGAAGTCTTGGGTTTGAAATCAATTTTAATCCATCTAAGAGTGTTTAAATAATCACTTTTCTTCTATTTTAATTTGAGAATTGTCTTTTAAAATCACTAGAAATCAATATATCCTTCCTCACTAAAACACTGGAGCAATAAACAGCTTCATCAATCGAACATCCTCTCAAAAAGTTGATGAGAAGATCAAAGTACCTTATTCAGGAAAAAAAAGGAGTTAAATAATAAACACACTTAGTTCACAAAAATGAAAGCAAAAATCAGCCTGAAAATGATTTAATCTTCTCCTTTGTAGTTAAAAAGAAGAAAACAAAATAGAAAAAAAAGAATGATTAATTTGTTGTAGGTTATTTCCAAATGCTATTTCTCAGCTTCCCAATCAGATCAGACTGGACTACACTGATTTACTGAAAGTCCCCATGACAACACCAACTGATGAAGTTTAGCAGTAAGAAGAGAGATCTGTGTATTTCTCTGCTGAAAAGGTTTTCTATTATTAATTTTGACGTTGGAAAGAGGAGCTGGACTGTCTGATAGAAAAGGGACAGAAGAGCAGAAGAAAGCTAAACAGGAGAGTGATAGAGCACAGGCTAAAGGCTGAAACATGAGCAAAAGGCTCAAACACAAGCTAAAGGCTAAAACATGGGTTGAGCTGTTTGTGCTAATGTTCATTCCAACCCACCAGCAGTTATTCAGCAGTGATCTGTTCAAACCTGAGAGTCTATCAATACAATGAAGATCCAGGTTACATCTTCTCTGATTAGTAGATGAGCACTGGTAGGACACAACCAAGATTCACCATCATTGCAAGTTACAGACACATCTCAGGGTACTGGGCTGTGAGAAACACTTAACAGATGGTCTGCTCACCTTCTTGACCCTAAACTACAAACTTAACTCACAAAATTTGATTGGTGCCACATTTCAAACAACAGTGCCTTATTTCATTGCTTTGCATCCTGGGAAAAGTTGTCTTGAGCAAAGAAAAGTAGTGATAAAAAGAAGATTCATTCTCCATTCATTTTTCCAAAACAAACACACCTTAGTCCTCATGACAGCAGCCAGTAAGTGCTCATGGGAAGTGGTGTTTTTATCACTAGTGCTGACATGAGCTTTTCCAGGAAGTTCTCAGAGCTCCTTTAAAGTAAAACAAGCTAAGTAGAGTTGAACGATCTTCGAGTGTTTTCTTTTTTCCTCATCAATCAAATGATAGCAAGACATAACTGATGAAAAACTTAGTTAATCCATCCATTTTCTACCACTCATCCTGGTCAGGGTTGAAGGTGGCTGGAGCCTTTCTTGGCCGTTTAAGGGCGAAAAATCACCAAGTTCGACAGTTATTGGGCTGCAAAAAGTTCTTTCATGAATTTGAATCCTCAATGTGTCGAGCATCCACATATTAAATTTGAAGATGATCAAAACAAACAAACAAAAGCGTAGGTGAGTTTGTCCAAATTTGTACCCTTAAATCCAAAAATGGACTTAAATTTGGACAAACTTCCTGTCCAGATTTCAGCATGTTGATTAGATACTTTTTTGAGGGTTTGATATTTGATATTTATGCACAAAAAATGTCAGGTCTTTAGCTTAGAGTAACTTGAAGGGCTCCATTTTCTCAGATAAGGGGCGTTATGGAGCTAAACGCCATGAAAACACTGGATTTATAAATATTTTTCAGCACGTCAAAGGCATGTTATTAAAAAAAAATAGGGTTACCAGGGGGTCCTCACCAACTCTTGAGCCCTAATGGCCGAGCTCAGGCCCAAATCATATACAAAAGAGTTAGTCAAACTTTAGACTCAGTTTTTGTTAATTTACTGGTCCTAAAAGACATCAATATCAGTTCCTTCATCAACTCAAATCTTCTCACAAGAACCTGATGATTCATTCTAGAAAGTAGACTTATTGAAAAATATACAATCTGATTTAATCCCACAATATGGGGCCAGTTTTACCTGTTTGTCCTTGGTATCCAGGGGCGGAAAAGTTGTAATCCTTGATCTCACTGAACCAGGAGTCGACAGCCTCTTTACCTGCATTTAAAAAGGAAATGCATAAAAAAGATGATATAAACACTTCATGAGGATTTGTGATCCACTTTCATATTCAAGCCTCAGAAAGAAAGAGTTTCACTGCATCACTATAAAAAAAGATCTGTGTTTAAGAGAAGAGCAGTGACACTTGGATTTGTGGTATCTTTAAAACATAAATCATAATTAAAGAGGAGACATAAAGTCGGATCACTGGGTCAAAAGGGTTTGAATGTTTTCTAATCTGAGCGATGATGAGTCACAACCAGGAAAACCACTGAGTGTTAAATCCAGTTTCTTTGCTTTGTTCTTAGTTTGAGTTTCATCTTCAAAGTTCTTGTTTCAGAGTGAGGGGGTGAAAATAAGTAAGACCACTAAAAAAGAGTGAGGGGTTAAAGTATAGGTCTACCTGTCAGTTTAGTGACTGCAGAACTGTACATGTTGTAGATGTTTTCTCCATCGCTGGTGCTGCTGTGCTCAAAGACATCTTTAGCCAGCAGGTGATCAGCCCATTTCTGAGCGGCGGCGTTCATCTCAGCATTGTACTTCAGAGGAGGAGAGCCGTGCTTCTTCCTGTAGGCGTTGTGGCTTTCCAGGAACTCGTTCAAAAAGCTTTCATCTGCAGATTATGGGACATTATCAGTTAATGAGCTTTTCAAGCAGACAGGAAACCTGACATGGATGAACGCTGCACATGTGGAAACAAACATGATGATGCACTCACCTGCCATAGTGCCTGTGGTTAGGGAGGCTGAAATACAGAGGAGAGTTACAGACTCAGTGTTACATTTCATTCAAACTTCCTGCAGCAGGAGTCTTACCTAACAGCAGTAAACACAAATGCACTCCTGTTGCTACGCCTCCCCCCTCCCTCCCTCTCTTACCTTGCTCAGGGTGTTTCCTGAAAGTCTTGAGTGATGTCCTGAGAGACAGGGTGACTTTCAGCAGTTGTGGAGCCTGTATTTATATCATGGAGCCTTCGTTCTCCCGCCTCATCTGCACGACGAAGGAGGAGACTGACACCCGTCACTGGCCTGTAATTATCCCTCCGTGCCACTTACAGTTTGTAAAAATGACTCACACTGTTGTTGTTTGCAGAATAGTTTGCATTCTCCACGTGTGGGTTTGAATTCTACTGAAGACTTCAATAAATCATTATCTTCAGAATCAGATTCCTCGAAAACAAAGGGCATTGAGGTTATTTCTTCTGCAGAAAGTAATCAAGGTTGTGTCAATATGTGGGTGTTTTTTTCTCAGGTTTGCTCTTCAAGTCGAGTTGATCCAGGGATTACGAACAGGTTTTCTGTTTAGTCTGGGTTCCCACCCTGGTTCGTCTCACTGTAAGTGATTAATAACGTGATTTTAGTTCTGCAGATGGATTTTAAAAAAACACATAAACAGCAGTGATGAGTGAAAGTATATCAAGCAGGTTGTGGTAAACTCTCCTGCAGTAAAGAACAGATTCCTTCCTGCCGACCGACAGCCTCCATCTGCAATTACAGGAGCTTTAACAAGCTGAGGTCCTCATTAAACACAGAGGACTGAGCAGAAGACTTCAAACACACATGGATCTCATTAGAGGACTATAAAACACTGCTTTCCTCATGCACATGAATACTAGAATATGCTGCAAAATATTCCTAAATTAAAGTTTCATGATTAGTGGCTCACCCGAAGTGTCACTGTAGATTCTGAAAATCGCAACATATCACAACAGCACTGTCTCTCAACCACCTGCAGCTCATGAGACAGGAAGCTGTGATGTGTTTGTTGTCTTGTATTACAGGAAGTCCCAAGGCAATGAATCAAAACTAACTTCCTCATTTCTGTTGAGACCTGTAGATGACAGCAGAAGCAGGATTTTTTAAGTTCCATTTTCTGTTGCCTGACTCTCAGTACAGTTTTTGAAACTGTGCTTCAGCATCAGGAAGGTGTAACAAAATGGTTTACCGACTATTTAACCTCTGCTTGGCTGACTCGTGAACCTCTGGGCTTGATCCTTGGTCCTCTTTTGTTCACCCTCTACATGTTTCTACCAAGTGTTGAAAAATAAAGCCAATGCAGGAGTAAATATATGGGAAAAAAATTGCCGTTCCTTGAGTGTCCACTTAAGGTTTACAGCAAAAGCTCAGGAAACATCATAGACAGTTTGAACAGCTCAGAACAGTCTTTTACAAAAACAGTTTCTCATCTCAGTAATCTATTATTGCATTCATACCAACTGTACCTGGGCTGAATTCTTTGAATTACTTACCTTCTGATCATATCACTGAAAAAACTTGACTGACAGATGGTTATATTTAGCTGTTTGTCACGAGGCCTAAGGCCTGAGATTGACCTACTTTGGATAGATGGATAAAAAGTTAGGCCAAGTCAGCATTTTTCATGATGGAGACCAGGGATGGACTGGTCACCTGTCATACTGGGCATTTTCTGGTGGACTGATGTGCTATTTGGACTGACAGTCCCAACACTTTTTTATACTATATTATATATTGTTTTTACCAGCCCGTGAACCCTGTAGATCAGCAGCCTGATTGACACTAGGCTGTGCCGATCACATTGCTAGACACCAACACCTTACGCTTTGGTCCCGCTTGCAAAGCATTCGGCACAGAAGCAGCACAACGTAACATTTCCTGTTGAGATCATCAGAGATGGTGATGAAATGTGAAGGTGAAATGATTTTATGACATTCTTACCAGAGTTAGTATCTGATCCATCATTTTTTCATCCCCATTCTTTCTATCTCTGTTTTTCTTTTCTTCCTCCCTGAAACACATCTGCACACCCAACAGGATGAATGCTGCTTTGAGATTCATCACTGTGATGGGGTGGTGGAGTGAACATTGTAATTGTGTTAATGAATGAAACTATTGAGAAATATTTGTGTCCACTCTTACTAATTCCTGTTAAATCACTGCATGGCATAAGGTAAGCAGATTTAAAAAGTTGCACTGTTAGTATAAACATTCAGGAGAACAAAAAGACTGAAAAAAGATGAGTATTTTTGATGCTCATCCTGCCTGGCTGACTTTTTTGTCCCACCCTTCATAGAAACTGCTGATGCTGCTCTCTTGACGCAGCACTTTACTGTGCATGTAAACACAGTAACTGAAAATTCATCAATATTTTGACTATTTTTTCTTTTGAACGTGTCTCTGTCAGCTCCTGGTGTTTGAGTTTATATAGTAGCCCTGTAAACTGGAGACCTTTGGCTGAAGGTGTCAGTGAATATCCAGTTTACAACAGCTGCAAAAACACAGATAGAGTCCTTAGTCCTTTTGTTTTGAAGACGTACAATGTCAAAATTTTCTCATTAGATGAGTATTTCATGATGATCTAAAAGAGTCTAACCAGGTTGCATCCCGCTGAAAGTCCTCTATTAGCACAGTGATCATAAAAGTCAGAAACGGGGGTTTAGAAACACTTTTGTCACACAAACTTGTCTCATCAGTTTAATAAAGCATGATAGCCAACTGTAGTGTTGCACATAATTATGCCAGCCTTTCTTCTCCTTTTATGGTGTCATCTGACCTAAATGACCTTTATCCTTGACTCACTGCCCTCTACTGGTCTGGTGATGAAGTGCAGTTACTTTTATTTTTTCTCCTCACATCACTGACCTAATTTGTAAAATCTTCACTGGACATTTGCAGCAAATGCGGCAAAAACTGGGACTGTTTAATGCCTGGAGAAGTAGAAACTAGACATTTCTGGGATTCCTGGTCAACGATAACGAATAGTTCTCACATGGTCAGCAGCAACACGTGTTGGCACAGTACTTCACACCAGTCCTACGTTGTATTACAATGTTAACTTAACATCACCAGAACTTGCTATTATTTTTCATCTTTCTATCACTTGAAGTGGCAGTGTAGCCACATGGCTGTGTTATATGCTGTTAATGTTGTTGCTCTCTTTGTCTCCATCTATTTTCTCAGAAGAGAAGTGTTCAACATGCCTCTTGTTCAGTCATCTTCCTTTTAATAAAAGAAGATTCGTTGTATTATGCTTTAGATAATGTTGAACGACTGCATGCACAGGATAGAAGAAAGTGACCACTGTGTCACCCAGGATCAAAGTGGAAGTACCTCACAGAGGCTTTGGAAAGTCGTAGTTTAAGTCATGATAAATCCCTCACAGACACAGCTCATTGACATGCTTTGCATTCTTAAAATAAAGTCCACTCCTCCCGGCAGCTTCTGAGGTAAAGTGGTGTTTCACACATGTATCATGCAAATGTTGTACAACACTCTGCACTCTTCAAACAAAGTCACCTGACTCTGACCCACGGAAACACACGGAAGCGTTGATCAATCAGCTTCCTGACTGTTTACGATCCTGCGTGTGTGTCTCTGCAACTTTCACAGTTACTCTGTGATGTTTGCTCATACTCAGACAGATTAAGCTGTTAGTCAACATGAGTGTCAGTACAACAGCAGCCACCAGGGGCATCAGCGACATCAGGATTTATTAAACAGGCAAAATATGCAGAAACAACGAAACTGGAAAAGTGGAGACAGAAGTGCAAAACAAACACGAGGATGGAGATGTGCAGCAAATAAAAAAGCTGAAGATTCTCTGTTCATAGCATGACTATCTCCTCAATATGTTTTTTTATGTAGGAAAAAACAACATAACGGGGAAATCAATGAGTTTTTCAAAACTATAAATCAATTCACAAGTTCATTCTCACTCAATACGTCAAGCTGTTTCTCTTTTCTTCAGTGTTTGACTTGTCGAGGTTGAATCTCAATGCTATTCAGGGCCTAAAAACTCTGTGAATAAAAGTTTTTTTTTAGCCATAAACTACAAAATCATCCAACCCTTTGCTATTATTCTCATTTTGCACTTTTAGCATTCAAGGCTTAAATTGATTGTTTTAAATGATAAATTCTTAAACAATACCATCATTGCTCTACCTCACTCATTTACAGCCACTCATAAACCCCATTTTCACATTTTTGGCTTCTAGTTGTTGTACGGAATATTAGGGTCACTCAAAGATAAAACAAATGTAATTTGCAATTTTTTTTTTATGATGCAAATTTACAGGTTTATAAAGCCATATACTGTGTCTAGTGCAGTACATACCCCGTCTGAATGGCCAGAGGATGTAAACTTGTTATATACCTTTACATGTGTCCTCTGTGGTGAATTTCTTATTGGATACATGTACTAATCTGCCCCAGATCAGTGTGCTGCTTTATTCTGAATAGCCCCATTATACAAAAATGTCTTTTTGAAGTCCAGAAACTTAAACCAATGTGATAATTCTGGACTAAAATCAGTCCTACCATCTTTTTGTTGAGTCAAAGAAGGAAGTAAAACTTGATGAGGCTGTGAAGTGGGTCCATGAACTGGACATGGGGCAACTTTTTAATAATCAATAAATCCAAAGATTTCTCATATACTCCAAAACTTTGCGAATTACTATTCACAGATTTACATTTTCAAAAAGAAATTGGAATATTTTCCACAAAACTATACCACAAAATATTTGAGATTTTGATTTTGAAACTTCAAATCAACTTTATGAGGTCCCCCCAAAATATGCACTTATTCTATTTTTCTTATTATCTTTCATTGTGTCCCTAATACACTGTCATATTTAGTACAAATTGTTAATCTACCCCCCCCCTTTTTTTTTTTTTTACATTATTTCACCATTGATATTAACACATATAATTTTGAATTTGTGACATCCAGATATTATTATTATTATTATTATTATTATTATTTTATTATTATTATTATTATTATTGTGGAGGTTTTAAATAAACAATCTGTGTTTTCTGATTTTTCTCGCATTGTTTATATTGATTTTGTTCTTTGTTTAATGGTACAAAAATAAATATGAGCCCATGAGCTGAGAGAAACGTGCAAAAAAAGAGACAAAACACACAAACACTCATGTGAACTCCTGTGAAAAATCACATAATCTTCCAGTTCACTGATCTGATAATTGCTTTTATTATTGACTCTGCACTTCAATGAAGAGACATGTAAACACAAAGTAAACACACATCGTTTCCAGAGTTTGCTCTGCTGCTCAAAAATCTGCTTTGCATGGCGACCACCGAGAGGAGCATGTTTTCACACGACTTCAAATGTCAGCTTTAAGTAATGGTATGTAACATACATGTTCTCTCTCGGTGCGTGTGTGCGTGTGTGTGGATACTATTATTATGATGAGGGTCTGGAGAAGGTTAAAGGAGCTTAGGCAGAGCCCTGAGCTGTCACTTTATGTCTGACGTGATGATTGCTGTCTCTGGGTTTCTGTCGTCTTACCTTTCCTTCGGCCTTAACTGCTGCATAAACTTTGTACTTAACCTTAACCTGGGCCTGAAACTGTGAGTAAAAAATCCCTCAAGTATGTACAAACACACATTATGAGACAAACAGGGTGTCTTCCTTCTGTTCTGTTCAGCATCACAACCAGCATATAGTCATGAAACCGTATTAAAGAATCAGAAAGAGAAACCTGGGGAATGTTAAGGGAGATCCAAATACCAACAAATCAAGCTGAGAAGTGGCAAAACTCAGGATCATTCAGTTTCCTACGTGATGAAAGCGAGCTACAAATCTCTCATTCTTGTCTTTACTTGTTTCTTTTCACTCAGTTTATCATCAACAGGTGAATAAATCACCTCAGATACCTGCAGGCGAGAGAAAAGAGACCCTATACAAACTGTACTTAAAAAGAAAAGATAATATCAATAAAGTTTTACATTCCCTCCTCAGGATACTCTGAGAAACAAAGAGGCACCTGGACAGTAAGATAATTACAGCTTTCTGCATTTTGTTCCACTGTCTGCATTTGTGAAGCAAAGAAGAAGACGCAATCCCTTGACAACAGGGAAAATCCATCGTCAAGAGCCCCCATAATTTGTGGATAATAACCAGAATTTGGGGGGAAAATGTGGCTTCACCTAAAATTAATGTATCATCTCAAATATTCTGTTATTTTGAGAATGATAACCATTATTCTTTTTTGTTATTAGCTATAACTCTTTAGTGGAGATCACTGCATTAATAGAAACAGACATGACTCTGTAGTGGAGATCACCGCATGAATACAAACAGACATGACTCTGTAGTGGAGATCACTGCATTTATATAAACAGACATGACTCTGTAGTGGAGATCACTGCATGAATACAAACAGACATGACTCTGTAGTGGAGATCACTGCATTAATATAAACAGACATGACTCTGTAGTAGAGATCACTGAATTAATAAAAACAGACATGACTCTGTAGTGGAGATCACTGCATGAATACAAACAGACATGACTCTGTAGTGGAGATCACTGCATTAATATAAACAGACATGACTCTGTAGTGGAGATCACTGCATTAATATAAACAGACATGACTCTGTAGTGGGGATCACTGCACTGATAAAGACATTTAAACACCTTTAAATGTGTCTCAATCTGTGTTAGTGAGCACTTTTAGAGCTTCTTTTCATTGTGAGCAGCCTTAGACACACCTGTGCAATAATCATTGCGTCTTATCAGTGTCTTGATAAGCCACATGTGTGAGGTAGATCGATTATTTGGTGAAGGCAAAGTGCTCACTTACACAGAGTCATAAAAATATTTTTACAATATTTGAGGGAAATTGGCTTTTTGTCCAAAAGAAAAAGTCTTAGATCTTTGGGTTAAGGTCATGACAAATGAGAGTTAAAGCCAATTAGGGGGTCACAAGCCTGTGTCCTCATCGAAGCTTGGATAAAAGGAGGGCTGTGTCAGGAAGTGGAGGACTTTATCGGATCGACGTGCAGAATACAAAAAGCTGATGACCCTCTGTGGAAACCCTGAAAGGGAAAAGAAAAAAGAAGAAGAACAAGTTCTTATGGAGAGATGAAATACAATCTGAGGGCAACACAGGGAGTTTCAGTCTGTAAATCTATCATCTGTTTCATTGTTGTGTCAGTGTCTGAAGCTCTGTCCTGCTTTATCCACACAATGCTAACATATATTTTGAGCTCTGGAATACAGTAAAAGCTTACCTCTCTGCTCTGAAAGTCTCAGAATCTTAAATGCAGCCAGAATATAATCAAATTAATCATCAATGAGGAGTGAAACCTATTCGCTCTGGTGCTGGAGAGGAGATGAGATGGACCAGACATTGATCTGGTGAGATTTAATGGTAAAGAAAAGAGGGACCAAGGGGATAGTTATCAGCTGATATCAATAACTAACATCCTTGATGGTCTTCAGATCAGAAGAGTCAATGGCACAGGGAGCCTACACATCTGTAAGGGCTTCTATAAGGCTGGACAAAATCTTTAGGCTTGGGAACAACATATGCTGCCATCCAGGACTTTTCCTGGAAGCCCTCACATACTTCATATTTGTAAACACATCTTGCAAAGAGAACAACAGCATGGCTCTGTAGTAGAAGAGTGCAGGTGTCTCTTTGCATCTACAACCAAAGTTCCATTCAAGTTGGGATGTTGTGTGGAATGTAATGAAAAGCAAAAAACAACAATTTTTGAATCCCTTTTAACCTACATTCAATTGAACACACTACAAAGACAAGATATTTAATGTTCAAAATGGTAAAATGTATTGGTTCTTTGCAAATATTCACTCATTTTGAATTTGATGCCTGTTACATGTTCCAAAAAAGCTGGGACATAGGTATTTTATATATAAAATATTTATAGGTTTCCCACTGTCTTACATCACCTGTCCTATGCACAACACTCAATAAGTGTTTGGGAATTAAGAACACTGTTGAAGTTTTGGAGATGGAATTTTTTTCCCATTTTTGCTCAATGTTCAACATGAGTTGCCCAACAGTTTGGGGTCTCTGTTGTCATATTTTGTGCTTTGCACATTTCTGGATGCCAATTTCACATTTCAGGTCTGGACTGCAGGCAGGACAGTCTCGCAGTTGCACTCTCTTACTATGAAGCCACACTGTTGTAACAGGTGCAGAATGTGGCTCGGCATTGTCTTGCTGAAACAAGTAGGGATCTACCTGAACAAGACGTTGCTTTGATGGCAGCATGTGTTGCTCCAAAACCTGGATGTACCTTTCAGCATTGATGGTGCCATCACAGATGTGTAAGTTACCCATGATGCCATGGGCTCAAACACACCCCATACCATCACAGATGCTGCTTTTGAACTTTGTGCTGAGAACAATCCGGGTTGTCCTTTTCCTCTGTGGCCCGGAGGACACCACGTCCATGATTTCCAAAAACAGTTTGAAATGTGGACTCATCAGACCACAGCAGACTTTTCCACTTTGCCTCAGTCCATCTCAGGCCCTGAGAAGCAGCAGGCAGCAGCTGTTGTTGATATCTGGCTTTGTCTTTGCATGGTAGAGTTTGAACTGTCACTTGTAGATGTGGTGATGAAGAAGTGTTTCTGAGCCCACATGCTAATATCCCTTACATAATGATGTGGGTTTTTTAATGCAGCGTCGCCTCAAAGGTCACGGCCATTTGATGTAACTTTCAGGCCTTGCTGCTTACGTGCTGAGATTTCCCCAGATTCTCTGAATCTTTTGATGACATTCTGGACTGTAAATGATGAAATCCATAAATACCTTCAACTGTATGTTGAGAAAAATTATTATTCTAAATTATTCCGCTGGATTATTTGCTCATGCAGTTGTTCACAAAGAGGTGAACCTGACTCCATCTTTGCTTGTGAATGACCGAACCTTTTGAGGATGCTCCTTTTATACCCAATCATGACACTCACCTGTTTCCAATGAACCTGTTTGCCAGTGGAATGATCCAAACAGCTGTTTTTTTTCAGCATTCTCCAACTTTAGAAACATCATTTCTGAGAGATCTTACTGCACGGTTGTCTCTCTTCTCCTCACGGCTGCAGGACGCTCACATTCCTTAATAGTTGAGCAGCTCTGTTTTACAGTCGGTCTCCTTCTTAATGGGGTGTAATGGGATGTGTGGGAGTGAATGGAGACTCACTAAAAATCCAGACACTGCCAGTTCTTCTTCTTCCTCCTCCTCTTCCTCAACCAGCACAACGTGAAGATTCACTCAATCACTCTGCAGAGGATCTCTCAGCATTTTCATTTTGTTCTGGGAGTTAAACATTTCCCAGCTCAGAAAACCATCCATCTGTCTCACATTTCAATCACATTTTTACAAGCTCAGTCACAGACCTCGAACAAAGAAACATTTCTGTTTGTGGATCTCTGAGGTGGGTGACTCGTTTGTTCCAGAGAGTACAGAGCAAGAGACTTTTTAACCAAATATCCAAGATCATACTGTGCCTGAAACAGAAGACAATGTAGGGAAATTGGACACACATGGAGTTGAAATGATTACTTCAAAAACCATAAGTGCTGAAACTGAAACATCACATTCCTAAGGTTTTATGAGCTGATGTTTTTATCACATTGCATTCACTCAAACAACTATACTTCCATTTACAATCTCTGACTTTTGGCTGTAAATACAGACACCCAAGCTTCTTCTCAAGGTCAGGCACTGATAGTAAAACTGGCTGATCAGGTCTGAGTCATAGTTGAGTCATTTTTAGTTCACAAAACAGTGTTTGCACAAGATTTCGGACGGTTAACAACGTCTTAAAGCACAATGACAAACACTCAGAGTGGTCACATTCTTCAGAAATGTCATTTACTGTTTTTTTATGTGTGTTTTCAAACATGTGGGCCTCAGAGAAAGGAGACACACCTGCAGGTAGACGACAGAGCTTTGTGGAAAATGTGTTACATAACATTTTCAAAGTGTCCTTGACAATCAGCAGAAAGAGGGGCTTAGAGGAGCCGGTGTGTGAGAGAGGTGTGTGTAACTGACTGTTATCAAACAGTGAGAATCTGGGAGACTCCAGTCCCAGTTACTCAGACGAGCTGAAGGATGCTGTTAGGGAACCTGAGCTTCATGACACCTCAGCAGAGCTACACCTCATGGATTCAATATTTCATACTAAAGGAGACCAAATGGAGTTTTGAGAGAACATTAATGAACATACGTTTCACAAAGCCAAATGTATGATCCACTTTACTCATCATTTTTGGGTTTTATTTTTGTCATTTGCCAATTAGCACAGGAGCACTCCAGGTAAACCGGCAGGTAGACATGATAAGAAGGTCAGAGGTGAAGTAGTTATCTGGGGGAAAGCACATCGTTTTTACGACTAATTTCAGACATCAGGGTTTCTGGATGTGCGCGACTAGTCATTTGATCGTTTAACCGCCTACTCTACGACTATTTATTAATCGTTCAGTATTTTACTAGTCGGTTAAACGCTGCATAAATGCTGGGTTATGCTTTCTGCGCTGACGAGATGTGCGGAAAAAAGACGCCCGAGCTCCGCATTAGAGAACGTGAGGCTTTTATACTTTTTCCCATCAGCGCGCCGCCTGTTTGCTTCCATTCCCAAACTGCAGGGGATGGTGGAATCGCTAAAACATGTCTACCAGAGCATTTAACTGGAGTAAAAGAAGTCTGCCTTTATTTACACGGTTAACAACATTATTTTTTTCACCTTTTCCTCTTCTCTGTAGAATGTGACCACAAGGAAAAGTCATCAGAAAGTTATCACAGTGATATGTGTTTGATGAATCAAAAAAATTCCTGTATTTTTGCACTTTTGACACTTGAAACTACAGGTCAGCCACCATGATGTGTGCGTGTCTCCACATAGAGTTTATGCTTTTGAGCATGAGAACATTTATTCCAGCCAGATGCTGTGATGCTCACCCCACAGTAAAGATTACACAAGTGCCACAGATTTCAGGGAAATTCTATTCTAGTCTACTATGTTGTACATTTGGAAGGGTTATTATGAAGACTCAAAAACAAGGCAACTGGACTGTGTAGAGCTTTAGAAAGACATTCAACCTCTCATCCCAGAAGCTTCATCAGTTGCAGATTTCTGGTGAGAGAAGCAGGTATTTATGTTTCCGAAGAGACACAACAACTGGGAGGGGTTGAAACTAATGAGTGGGACGTAGAAACCCATCACAGACTTATTCACCTCCCGAGAGTTGTTATCATTCACAGTGGACAGTAGCAATTGACTAAAGAAAGGGAAGTTCTCAATAACATGAATGTTTGAGGCCCCCGTCTGTCCCCTTCACTCCCTGATTATGTCACAGCTCTGATTTGTGGAATGATATAGTTCACAAAGGAAAGGTGGCACCAACATATCACGATATAGTTTTCTGGTGTTTTCCATTCCATGCTGCACGTTTCATCTCTACCCTCAAAACATACCCAGAACAATACTACTACATCAATCTTTGCTTGTAAAGGACTGAGTCTTTTGGAGACGCTCCTTTAATACCCAAACATGACACTCACCTGTTTCTAATGAACCTGTTCACCTGTGGGATGATCCAAACAGCTGTTCTTTGAGTTTTTATCAACTTTCCAAGTCTGTAGTTGCCCCTGTCTCAGACTTTTTGAAAAGTTTTGCAGGCATCAAAGTCAAAATGAGCAAATATTTGCACAAAAAAATAAAGTTTTTCAGTTTTAACATAAAATGTCTTGTCTTTGTTTTGTATTCATTTGATTATGGGTTAAAGAGGATGTACAAATCATTGTATTCTGTGTTTATTTACATTTTACACAACGTCCCAACCTCATTGGAATTGGGGTTGTAAAACAATCCTTAAAAAACAACTAACCCTGTGTTTGACAATGCAAATCTGGGATTGATTTCTGCAAAGGTGTTGTTTATGATGTTTTGATGTCTGTTTTGGAGCCTGAATCCCTGAGAGCAGACAGAAAGGAGACACATCAGCATAAATAACTAGCATGAAAGGACAAGTACACACAGGAAAACAAACAGCCAAAGGTTATACAAGTTGTCACAGAGCAGAGGTCTTCAACAGGGGTCTGTGGCCCCTTGGTTGATTAGGCAATTTTTTATGTTTTCAAATATTTGTTCCCAAATATTTATATTTTTACTCATGTTTGAACACACAACAATGGATACACAGAAACTGAAGTTGTTTTTTTTTCTACCAGAAAATGTACGCTTTCAGCACCTAAGCTGCTCCCTCACACAGGTTCACTCAGTATTCACTTCCGGCTCCTCAAGACAGAGGACCAAGCAGCAACCTCCGCTCTGAAAATATGAGAATGCAGAAGTGCAACAAGCAGCTGTTTGTTGAGTGTCCACTTCAGGCTGGCTCTGGAAGTACCGGAAGTCACATTCACACCAAGTCACAAAAAGCCGTTTTCACAGCAAACATTGACATGTTCACAGCCTGGTACGAAACATGTAACCGTCTAAATTTCTAATTTCGCTAACAGCACACACTATAAGGGGGATGAATTTTTTTTCTAACTCAGTAGTTAAGAAGATATTAAGATCCTGACAACGCCCTATCAGAGGCACAGCTCAGCACATATTCTCACTGCATAATCTTCACAGGACTTCTGTCCTTGGTGGAAATGAAAGCATCAATATGCTGCAGGAACCATTCACCTCCTGGAGGAGTAGTTCCTGTAACTTCTGGTTGAGAATCACCTTTTGGGGGATTCACTCTATGTGAGGAAAATGTAAACCTCCACTTCTTCTTCACAGTCATCCAGCTGGTATCCAGTTCCTGTCTAATCTCTGTCTAACTGATCTGATATTAATGAACATCCCTGTACAAGTAAAACATATTAACACCAAGGGACATTTTCTGACCAACTTGACAGTCTTTCATCCAGAAGTTCAATATAATCTACAATAGTCTTCTTTGTTTTATTTTGAAACAAAGAGCATCCATGATCACTTTTCCTATAGTCAGTCTTAAAGAAAGGAATGAACCCGTTTAACCCCACAGGCAACAATTGTTGCCAGCCTTTTTTTTTTTTTTTTTTTTTTAACCTCTGACAGCTCTAAAAGTGTTTTTTTTTTTGTTTTTTTGTTTTTTTGTTTTTTACCTCTGACAGCTCTAAAAGTGTTTTTTTTTTTTTTTAAATAAAATAATAATAACGTAACTAATGCAAGTTTTCAATTGAAAGAATATGTTGTCTTCTTTAACTTATATCAATTTCATGTAAGTAGTATGAATGGTCACATGACCAGTTGTCCTTACTTCCTGAATGCGGAGCTGGTGGGAAATGTCTGCCTTAAACTTGTACAAGAGGTTTTGTGTAAAATACCTAAATTAACAGCTATCACTGAAACATTTTGTACATGTATTATTTAAACGGTCTGTTACTGATATATAATGAAAATAATATTCCCGTATAAATCTTTGGATCATAAAAATAGTAAATGTAAGCTCGGCAACAAATGTTGCCGCTGCCATAACACATAGTCATAGCATTATTATATTACTTAGTAAATCAAATCCATTTATTTATTGTGAGGTGTGACGTGAAACTCTAACTTTGAGTGTTTCAAAACTTTTCATGGAGAGTGGAATCTAACCGATGACTAACAGATGGGCTGGGCTTTGCTCCTACGTTTTGTAAATCAAATTTATTGAAAGTGGTTCACCAGACGACAACATAAATATTTAGATTTTTGTCTCTAATTGTGCACCTTTGGTATGGATTGTTTTTATATACTTTGCACTGTTTTTAGGGTATTGAAACTTCCTTGCACTGATGTGTGTTTCTGCTGAAAAACAGGCCGTGGTGTTACCTAAGACTATGAAATGTTAGGCCTAAGTCACTGAGTCACTATAGTCACTTCTATCTAAGCTACTGCCACATTGTGAATTTACTGTAATTTCCATAGACTAGCATCAGTTATTATTTGGTAAGTTGAAACACTCTTGACTCTACAGTTATTCAACCCTTTTGAGACTATGCAATATGGTAATGCCATTGTTGTCTTAGTGAGTTCCCTTCAGTATTCATTAATATGATGTCTAAATGTATCTAATAAAGTTCTAAACACATTTGTAACCATGACTAAGTCATAGTATGTTACTTATTATTGTGTTATTTTATTCATTACATGTGTAAATAGGTCAAACTGATACTAAATTTGGACTATACGTCTTCCCATCGGCAACAATTGTTGCACAGTATAAAACCTAGATTTTCAGCAACCTAACCAAAATGAAATGAAACAAAAACATACATATTAGGTGTTAGGGAGATCTAAGGAGTGAAATGCGTGAAGTTATTTTGCAGAGAAAAATGTGGGATTAAACAAGTTAATAAGATAATACTCAGAACATAATGGCCTTAATCAGTTTGAGAAACATCAGATTGTGTGATTGTTCTCATGAGGAGGGATTATAACACCCAATGTTTACCTCTGAGCATGAACCTCATTGCTCATAATGTTTCTTTTATAGCAGATGTGTGCACAATAAACTCTGCAATTATACTCATTATAATCCCTTTTTAAAAGGAAGCATATTTAAAGACTTCCTCTCAACGTCTGTGGCTCTTTAAAGCGTAACAAGTTTCTCGAACAACCAGGCGATGGATGGATTTCATTCATGAAGCAGGAAGTGGAGCCCACTTTCAGCTGTGCGTTATGGCAGATAGGTTTAAATAAAAGTACTTTTTGTTTTTCAGCGGTAAGAGTGCTGTGCTGGTTCACCACTATAAGAGAAAACATACAGACCCTTTGAGGTGGCACTGCTGCAGAGGAGAGTCATAAAAAATGTAATGTCTGAGTTTTTACACAATTTCAAAAATGTGAAGATGAGGTTTTAATCTAAAGACTATGAGATCAAAGAGATTAGTCATATTCTGAGTGTGCATCCACCCAAATTGTTTAGGCGATCAGTTCTTTTACCTGTTGATGGACTCCTGGGGGTGGGTGGAGGGGGCTGACAGGAGAGACCATGTGACGCAGGTTCAGGTAATGACCCTCTGTAAATGGTCTATTTTCTGAATTTGGCTCATTGCTCAACGTTAAACCAAACAGTTTGAGACATTATTAAAGATAGAGTCTGCAGGATTTTCCGAAAAAAATAAAAATAAATAAAAACCTTGTCAACTCTTACAGGAGCAATCAGTCGTCATAATGGTTCTCTATACATGTACAGTCATTGACGAAAGTATTGGCACCCCTGGAATTTTTTCAGAAAATACACAATTTCATGGGGAATTGTTGCAATTGCAAATGTTTTTGGTATGAATGTGTTTATTTCCTTGATGTGCATTGGAAAAACACACAAAAAAAAAAAACAAGAAAAAAGCTAAAATTGACACAATTTTACACAAAACACAAAAATTGGGCCGGACAAAATTGTTAGCACCATTTTAGAATTGTGGGTAAATCATTTAATTTCAAGCAGGTGATGCTTTTTTAAACTCAGCTGTGGTGAGTAACAGGTGCTGGTAATATAGAAATCACACCTGAGACACGTTAGGATGAATAAAAGTTGCGTCTTGAGTGCTCACACACTCCTCTGCTCTTCTTTCTCTTCTCCATGCTTGGTGTGATACACAAAGGCACACAACACAAAGGTTGAGTCAACTTTTCTCCATTCTAACTAGGCTCCTCCTCCAGAGAATCTCAAGAGCCGTACACCTGACTTCCTGCAGGTATATGAGGTATGCTGCAAATATAGTATCATTCTTTCTTTGTGCGTGTTACCGCCGCTATCGTAGCAGCTCCAAATAGCTTTTCCCCCTCGCTATCATCAACACACAGTCACTTTTGCACTTGGCACGCTGTGGTTGGCTGGTCATCTCCCATAACTATGGCTACAATCTGCCTAGAAATGTCCCAAGACAAGCAAAACATCAACACAGCAGGCAGAGGAGGGGGCAGAGGTCAACACAGACACTGACACAGGCATAGAGGCTCAGAGATGACGATTGAGCAGGATTATCACTGTAAAAGTTAACATTTTATTTTTTAGGAAAATCCTGCAGGCCCTACCTTTAAACTGAAACTCTGGGAGCTTACAGAGACACATTCACACTATCACACTCAAAGAAAACCATTGTTTACAGTGATGTGTGATATTATTATAATTGTTTATTACACCAAATCAATCACATCTGGGGGTCAAATTATTGTGAACGGAGGGAGGGGGGAATAAAAACATTGTGGCTGCTCCATCAATCAGGAATGGTCACCTTGCAGGCCCCGCCCCCAAACTTCCTGAACCTCTGGAAAGTAGCAGATCTGTTTGACGAAATCTAATTTTAGACCTTGTGCTCAAAAAGCACAAAGTTCTTTAAAAAAAAAAAGAAGAAGTTCCTAGGGAGAGTTGTGCAGACTGTCAAGCTCAAACAAGCTCATGAACACAAACACATTCATTATTTATGATACAAGAACTAGAGTGGGACAAACAGACACCTTCAATGAGACAGAGGAGAGAGAGAAGATCCTTTTATTTCACAGCAATGCATCTTTTTTTTTTTTTTTTAAAGAAAACATTACATTCAGTTTTTTTGGTGTATTATATAATTTTTGAATAATCTAAAATTGAAGGGGCTTATGTCTTTAGTTTCATGATCCAGATTGAACATTTGAACAGATCTGCTCCTGTTGGACTTGGTGTGTGTTGTAAACAGTGAAAGAGATGCAGACTTTCACTAACACTTGAGTGATACCTTATAAATCAATCAAGAGAACTGTCGTAACGTGAGCTTTGAATCCTCTCTGTGTTTGTAAAGCGTCACCTCCTCTACATGTTAAAAAAAATCAACCTTCAGCTCAAAGCAGCAGTTTTCAGATTTGGCCGTTAAAGTGTCTCAGCTCTGAGCTGAAGCTTTTAAAATTTTAAAAGCATTCTCAGACTGCAGTAAAGACACCCTGCTATTTACAACACCTACTGTATAATTTTGTGTTGTTTGTCATGAGTCGCTGCTGCTTTAGGTTTTCTATGGTATATAGACACATGTGGAGCAGATACGGGGGGACTATAGAAGGGGCCCCAACAGGCGAGGGGGCGGGGCTTAACTCTTCCTGTAGGGAACTAAGTTTTATTGTCAGAGACTCAAATAACAACAACAAAGAACAAGCTACGACAAAAAAAACAACCAGAAGTAGAGAAAATGTAATCATTAAAGAGTCAGTAAGTGATGTTAAAAAAAGTGACACTGGCCGGACTTGAACCCAGGCTGCCTACACAAGCGCAAACCTCATGGTAGTGTTCAAGACCACAATGTATGAGACCAAGACTTGCCTCAGAGCCAGTTTGGACTGAGACAAGGGCAAGACCNGTCATGAGTCGCTGCTGCTTTAGGTTTTCTATGGTATATAGACACATGTGGAGCAGATACGGGGGGACTATAGAAGGGGCCCCAACAGGCGAGGGGGCGGGGCTTAACTCTTCCTGTAGGGAACTAAGTTTTATTGTCAGAGACTCAAATAACAACAACAAAGAACAAGCTACGACAAAAAAAACAACCAGAAGTAGAGAAAATGTAATCATTAAAGAGTCAGTAAGTGATGTTAAAAAAAGTGACACTGGCCGGACTTGAACCCAGGCTGCCTACGCAAGCGTGAACCTCATGGTAGTGTTCAAGACCACAATGTCAATGACAAAGACTTGCCTCAGAGCCAGTATGGACCGAGACAAGGGCATGACCACAACAAGCCGAGACCAAGACCAAGACCATAAAAATCTGTTTACATAATAAATAATACATTTGACAGGCAAAAACAAAGGGTCTACAGATCTTTCAAAGCACAACATGCAAAATTCTGAAATCTGATAAAAAGTGTTTGACTAAATTCTTGCAAAAGATAAAAAAAAAAAAAAAAAAAGAAATGAAATAAGATAAAATAAGTCCTTGTTCTTATTTGGAAGTCACTGATAGGTCTAAAACATTTAGATATGTGAAAATCAGGTGTTTATCTATGAAGTGATGTCCCAGTTTCTGCAGGTGTCTGACACATTAGGACCTGGAAAAGAAGCAGAACAATAAGTGAGCTGATACTTAAGTGTTTCAAATTCCAACATCATTTAGCAGGAACAGTTCAACTGAAAATTCATTATGAAAATGAAGAACAGCAGATTGGTGCTGGTCTTGACTGGTCTTGACAGAAAATCCAGAGTCCAAGACCAAGACAAGACTGAGACCAAATGCTCTCAATTCCAAGATGAGACCAAGACCTTCAGAATGTGGTCTTCACTTTAACAACACTACCTCATGGAGCACAGACTAACCCACGAGGCCACCTGTGCTCTAGGATTATTTATCTCTTTAAACTGTATTTTAGTTCCTGTACTGGTAGCACAGGGGTCATGGTTGTCTCATAAGGTGAATTTAAATTGCAGGGGATGTTTATGATCTCTTTTTTTGCATAGTTCACAGACTGTCACACCATTGGCAAGTTTTCCTTCCTTCCTATTTGGTCCATGTGACTTAATTTCCAAGTTACAGACCGTGGATTACTTCACCAATTTGATGCATATTTTATTTTCTCACTGTAAGCTAACTTACACTACCTGACCAGCCTCCTGAGCTAACATCACACCGTTTGAAAGTCAAGAATTTCTATCACTCAGTCTGAAGACGAAGGGTTCAGTTTGCAAGACAAACACTGAAAACCTCAGTCAGCAGAATCACAACTTTAAAATCAGACTGTTTGCTGTTTTGGATGAAATTTTCAGAGGCTTTAAGATTCTCGCAGGCTATAACAATTTCTATAACTATGTTAAAATGTAACTATTAGTGTGAAGGTGTTATGCTTTTTAAGCCATTTTTTGTGTGATACCCTGTAGAAAGTTTTAGGATTTGCAGATAGAACAAGTCAATTTTTCTCTCACTGGTATTTTAGTAAACTCTTATTTCATCCTCTGTCTGAAACACTGTAGCTGTTGTGTCTTTAAGGCTCCACAAAACCCCTTCCCTCTGATTGGTCAGGTCTCTGTAGGCCTGTGGAACAGAGTTATGGTCAGACCTTGGTGTTTGAGGTCGCCCCCTCTAATGTGTGATGAGCCAGGTAGGAGATCCTGATGTAAAGACCCTCTCACAGAGCACACAGGAGGGACTATGGGAGTGTGTCTATGGCCCTGGACTCAGTCATTTACAGCAGCCCCCATCATTTTTACTCAGTTAATATGTTCATCTTATCTCTCTGGAGGCACCTGAGGCTTCCTGGAACAACACTGTCGTATACCAGTCACAGTTCAAAGCAGCTCAGTGTGACAGTGACTGAGGATGTTGTTATTACTATCTGAACCTCTAAATCTGTCAGCTGTGAGTCGACTGTAAACACTCTAAGGTGTGTAAGAATTTCACTACACAGATGATTCAGTGAACGTGCGGTTTAACCAGGTGAACACGATTTGGCCCAGTCTCAATGTCCTCACACACACTTTCTGCGTTTGAGGCTGTGAGGGCTCAGCGCTGTTCTTAGTTTAAACTGTGACGTGTGTGAGTGTGAGCCATTTATGCACCCGTTCTGTGAGCGGGCATATCAGCAGACTTGGCATGAAGGGATTACCCGGAGTTCATACAAACGGGAGTGTAAAGCAACACCTTAGAGAGAGAGGGAGAGGGGGAGATGATAAAAAAGAAATATGGAAAGTGCAACAAAGGTTAATGCTTTACAAATTAAAGGTTTGCTTGTAATTTTAAAGACATCATGTCACATCTATCTGACTAAGGGACCGTTTACACAAGAGCGGTTTTGGGGTGAAATGCAAAAGTATCACATTGTATTGTTGTGTTTCAGCCCCCAGTTTACACAGAATCTGTGTTCCAGACCTAAAATGTAAACTTTTGAAAACGCCCTCCAGAGTTGGATTTTTCTGGAACACCATTTCCACTTTTGCTGTGTAAATGTCAAGCCGGCATTTTCAGTGACAACGCTGACGTCACGCTCAGCTTTGCACATGCGCATTAAACCTCCACTGTGTCCAGTACAAACCAATAAAATAAGAAAACAACAATAGCGACCTAATGTTTCATTCTTGTGCTGCTGAATTTACTCACTGCCTCCTCACAAAATGTGCATTTATTGCACTTTTTCTGCAATCAGAGAAAAAGCTTTTAGCATAAACTCCAGATGATCGTCTCATTTCTTCTTCAGCCTCTAAACCCTTGTTGTATGTACAGCACCCACAGTTATATCGCCATCTACAGGCCTGACATGCATACGACAGCGTTTTCAGCCTAACGTTTCTGTGTAAACACTGATTAATTTTTTCAGTTTCAAACACTGTGAAATGTTGTTGTGTTTTGACACATGTATGTATAAACTGCAGTGTTACCAATTAACTATTATCATTCTCATATTTATAAATTTCTTTTTGTTATTTTGGCCAAGCTGTTTGACTAAATGAAGCACACTAAATAATCAATTAATTTTTGATAATCAGGCAGTTGGTGACTTTATTGGATTGATGAAACAAAGAAGATTCAATAAAAACTCCTGATGCTGCTCAGGTAAGCAACATTCAGGTTATGTGAGAAATTTCAAAGTGCTTATTCATAAAATCAGCTCAAGCTCTTTTTTGAGATTCATCAAAACTGTTTGAGGGACTAATGTGGGACAGAAAATGTCTGATGGTGTTTGATGGTGGAGTGAATCCTGCTGTGGGTACACAACTCATAAATCTTCACCCAGTGCAGGATTTTACACAGTCCACTCATACATTTGTCCAGATTATCTGATACAGTTTCTTCTCTTTGTGATCAGTGCAAACAGGCTCCAGCTGATCATAAACATATGTTCTGGCATTTTCCTTCTTTAAACACTTTTTTTATCTAAAATTTTTGATATGTTATTCAAACTCACAGGGGGTAAATATTGTTCTTATTGCTCTAACTTCTCTGTTTGGTGTTTCCCTCTGCACTCTGCCTCCCCTCAAGTGAGGAAAAACCTGGTAAGACTCTCAAACCTGCTGCGGGTCAGGAGTCTGATTCTGCTCAGATGGAAACCTCAGCCCCACCTGTTGGCCAACATGTGAACTGGATTAAGGAGGCGCTTCATTTTCTCAAACTGGAAGAAAAAAAAAAAGCAAAGTAACCATGTCTGGATCTACGGAAAGGGATTAGGGCCACTGAGAAAAAAAAAAAAATCCAAAAAAAAAAAAAGTCAGAATTCTGACTTTTTTCTCAGAATTCTGACTTTTTTTGGGGGGGAATTTTTTTTTTCTCAGTGGCCCTAATCCTCTTCCGTATGGATCTGAAAGGACCTTTGAAAAGCAAAAAACCTGGAACCCAGTTTTTCTCATTGCATCACTGAGAACCTAACCTGAAAACCTGCAATATTTCATGCACTCTTTATTTTTAAGGAAATTCAAGTTGTCCATGTTTAATTTTTTATCTCTTTTTTCATTTTGTATGTGCTTTTGTCCTTTATGGCGTTTTAACATATTCATTGAATAGATTTAATGCTCATTTCTTTTGTAAGTCATGTCCAAAATGTCATTTTGTTTGTGTTAGCTGAATTTGATTTGTGCTGGCTTGCATGCTCACTGAAATGTGCTTTTATCTTTACAGGAGCAGAGGCGAGCTGCATTCTTATGAAAAAAACACTGAAGCTCCTTCTGTCTATTAAACAGAAAAAACACACAGAGAGGACAAGATCCTGGTGTGGGTCACCTTAGAATGAAACAAAACGCAGAGTCCCACACAGTAGGGGGTGTCAGAGAGCTGTTCATATTGTCAGAGTGTTACTCTCCCCACAGACTATAACTCAGCAGCTCTGTATTGTCTCATAACCCTTCAAATGATTATTTCATATCGTTATTATTTTCATCAAATGCTGTGAAATCATGCTTGGTGTGCTGGAACAGATACAGCTCCCAGAAAAACCTTCATGTATTGACAAAACTGAAGCAGATGAAGCTTATTTCAGATAAACTTTGCAAAATAGGAAGAGAAACTTCCATCTGAGAGCCATTAAGATTCATTTTTATCCACTTATTGATGTTGTTTTCTACACATATGATCAGCTTAATACAACAATAATGCAGCATCATAAAAAAACACTTTTCCTGAGGAACCATCTCAACTGCAGACTCACGACTTTAGGAGCCAGGATGTTGTTTGTTTTGAGGTGAAACAGTGTTTTTGTCAGACACTCAGGTTCAGATCAGTCTGCAGTTTTATGTCTGGAAATGATTAACCTGAGAGATAACTGTTTGGGCAGCTCTGGCCTCCATCTCCTTTGCTTACACCAGGTTGTAAATGTCCTGAAATCCTGTTCAAACAGCCGAGCGCCTCGTGCTGAACCAAACAGGAACCTGATCACTGACACCTCACAGCCTGATGGTGTGTCTGTGCTCACTTCATGGTCTTCATACACATCTAAAACACACCTTTGTAGTTTCTTTTCAGGAGAGGCGGTTTGTTTATTCACTGATGAGGCTTCGTTAACATGGTTCTGGGTCTACCTGCTGTCGTGAACAGGACCAAAACCTTTCAGGTGAGTGTCACACAAACAGGTGGGGGTTTTATGAGAGTTTAAAGTCGTGTGATCATGAATGGAGAAGGTGACTTTCTCTGACTGTGTGTTCTCAGGGAGCTGTGTGTGTCCTGAACAGCCTGCAGAATAAACCCTCGGTGTCTGAGTGGCCACATGGACGTCAGCTGCAGGACATGCAGGGATACCTTCAGCGCACAGGCATCGCAGTACGAAAACAAACATGATTATTATTCTGTGGTTGCTTTAAATACAGCTTTAAATGTTTGATTCCTGCACTTCAGACGACCCTGAGCAGCACTCAAACACACAGGCAGCCTGTTCACTTTCATTAGGGCTTTCCTGAAGGGAAATAGTTGAGGTTAACCTCAGCGCTGAGCCACACAAGACCAACATACTGTTTTATTAAAGAGGCTCTCTCTGCTGCTCTGTGATCAAACTGAGTGCAGGTTTTCATTTAAATCAGTGGCTTGATTAAAATTGTGACTAAAAAAGTTTTTAATACAGAAATGTTGGCCCTTTAAAAGTGTGCTTGTTGTATTCACTCAGTACATGGTTTGGGCATTTTTTTTTGCATGAGTTACTGCATCACTGTGATGTGTCATGGAGGAGATGTTATGGAGCTCAGGTCGCTTTGGTAGCTGCCCATAGCTCATCTGTTTTAGTGGCTCTGTTGTTTCTCATCCTCCAATTAATTCTGTATTGAGTGAATCCTTTTCATGATGAATGTGATGATAATACATTTTCTTGTGAACATTGAGACCAGTTTTCTTGCAAAGTTGGTTTTGTTATGGAGTTAGTCAAATTCAGGTTAAATGATATGAATGAGTGGTCAGAGATGGCAAAATCAGTTGAGGAGCAAATAAAAGGGAAGAGGCCAGAGCAGCACACCAGATGAAGTATATGACCTTTTGAATGGGTGGGGAAATATACATACTATATAGTGCTCAATTTGAAAATTATTTTGCTTTGGTAGTTTCTGTAAAAAACAAACAAACAAACAAACAAGAAACTGTTTCCAAGTTTAGTCAAACATGCTAGTGTTATTCTTACAAACCTATGAGATAAAACCAAACCCTGGAAAAATTTGTCGTTTTTTTATGGCAGAATCAAGATATGGAATTTATCATGTTTGTTAATAAGACAGTTATAAGACAATTTTGATACCAAATATTTCTGATCCTGCATCCTGAACCATTTTATGCATTTACTTTTGTCTTTTCTTCAACATTTTATAACTTAAGTTCTGTCTTTTGTCCTCTCATGTGCTTTTTTTTTTTTTTTTTTTTTTTTTTTTTTTTTTTTTTTTTTTTTTTTTTTTTTTTTTTTTTTTTTTTTTTTTTTTTTTTTTTTTTTTATGAAGTGGCCTATGCACAATACAAATTTTTTGTGAGATGTTACCAGATTTATTTAGGTTTTCTCAAGCATCTGACAGAAACTGTAAAATGTTCACAATACGAACATGAATAACTGAAATTACAAAATCAATACATTTTAAAATGAAAGCATGGGGGCCGCAGTAAAACAGACAGCGGGCCACATTTGGTCACTGAGCCTTAGTTTGGACATCCCTGGTCTAGACAGTCGTATAAAGAGTGACTCAAGCAATGTAAATTTTGGGACAGTGAAAGCTGAGACCTTCCACTTTTCAATAAAATTTTTCAAAATCCACTTTTGGTGAATTATAAAAATAATTTCATCTGTAAAAGTGGAGCGCTGCTAAAAAAGTTTGGGAACGACTGGGCTAAGGGAACTTGTGCAGGTGTTGACAGTTCATCAGCTGATCAGAGTGTGACACCATTAGTTTAACATTCATCTTTTTCGGTTTGTCCCTGTTTTATGAGATACTGTAATTGATCTATAATCAAAAGAAGTGATATAATGGAACAGCAGGGAGCACCAGGTCGACCACAATCCACCTTCTCATGAGCTAAAGTGGAAAACACTGGTGATTTTCATGATTCCTCTCATGATCTTCTCCAGGTGGATGAACTGGACAAACTCAACATCATCCATGTGACTGGGACCAAAGGAAAAGTATGAGATTAAAAAACTCTCCTTTCTATTTCAACAACAAAAGACTCTGACTGATGAAATGTTTCCTCCCTCCAGGGATCCACGTGTGCTTTCACAGAGCGAGTTCTCAGGAGTTATGGCTTTAAGACGGGATTTTTCAGGTAAGTCATGAGTTTGTGTGGCAACATTTTGACTTTGAACAAATGAAATGTCCTCATCTGCAATTTTCCCTTTGTTTTACCAAAATTCTGTTTCACACACAGTATTAAAAAAGTTTTTCTATAAACATCTACAGCTCCGGAAAAAATTAAGAGACCACTGCAAATTTTTCAGTTTCTCTGATTTTGCTATTTATAGGTATTTGTTTTGAGTAAAATGAACATTTTTGTTTTATTATATAAACTACTGACAACATTACTCCCAAATCCCAAATATTGTCATTTAGAGCTTTTATTTGAAGAAAATGAAAAATGGTCAAAATACCCAAAAAAGCCCACTGTTTTTCAAACTTCAAATAATGCAAAAAATACAAGTTCATATTCAATTTTAAACAACCCATCACTAATGTTTCAACTTAGAAAGTATTCAGAAATCAATATTTGGTAGAATAACCCAGATTTGCAATAACATCTCTTATGTGTCTCTCATGTTTTCCACCAGTCTTTCACAGAGGAAAGCGATGACCACAGCAATGGTTTTTATACTTTTCCTAGTTAAATAAGATTTATTTCAGGTGATCACCTCATAAGTACCTAATTAGGTAGAAACAGGTGCTTGTGTTGGAGTTCAACAGACACTGCAATGGAATGACTGTCATATAGGTAGAGATGCTGATTTCTGAAAATTTGCAGTGGTCTCTTAATTTTTTCCAGTGCTGTATATACAATCATGGACGAAAGTATTGGCACCCCTGGATTTATTCCAGAAAATACACTTTTTCTCACAGAAATTGTTGCAATTACAAATGTTTTTGGTATTAATGTGTAAGAAACTTGTTGATGGTCATAGGAAGAGATTGGTTTCAGTCATTTCTTCCAATGGGTGTGCAACTAAATATTGAGTTGAGGGTGCCAACAGTTTTGTCCGGCCCATTTTTTTACATTTTGTGCAAAATTGTGTCAATATCAACTTTGTTTTTCGGGGGTTTTTTTTGTGTGTTTTTGCAATGCACAACAAGGAAATAAAAACATACATACCAATAAACATTTGTGAATGCAACAATTTCTGGGAGAAATGGTCTATATTTTCTGGAAAAATTCCAGGGGTGCCAATACTTTCGTCCATGACTGTACATATTCAAGTGAAACCTTAAAAACTAGACACTCAAACTGAACAGCTTTTATCTCATTCATTTCTTTAGAGTCTAAACTTCACTTCCTAATAATTAATATTTAACCTCCTCAGCTGTTATGATCCAACCTCAGTGAGAGACAAGAGGAGTTTATCTCAGGATGGTTGAGGGGTAAAGAGGCAATGTTTGCAGTTTGAGCTGAATGACTGAATAACACTCTCTGAAGAGTCCTAAAAATGAACCCTGAAGTGTTCATTAGTCAAAGGGTCTTCTGACTAATGAGCCTTCTGATGTTTTAACTTACAGCCTGAGGCCTTATGACAATAAGGTGTGACAAAGTTGAAAGAACATTACATGGTGAGTTAAAATACCCTCTCTGTCTCTGCCCTCAGCTCTCCGCACTTGGTTCATGTCAGAGAGAGAATTCGTATCGATGGCCGGCCAATCAGCCAGCAGCTTTTCACCAAGTACTTTTGGGAGACTTACGAGCAGTTGGAAGACACAAAGGTGGGCTCTGGTCTGTGTGTGTATGGGTCATTGACTTTTGAATAGGCGATTTTTAAAATACTAAAAATAAGGATATATTTATCCATTGTTAAAAAAATTTAGAATATAATGTACACATACAGTATATTCATCATGTGAAACCCTCAGCGTTGGTCACCCTACATGATACCCAGTCACTCCACATGATGTTTTCAAGTGGACTGAAATATTACAGACTAACTATAGGCTACAGAAACCAAGCAGGCTACATCTTACATCATGTCACAATCAAATTCATCATCATTCATTGTGGATAAACTTTATTATTCACAATTTTGGGGCAGAAAAATGACCACAGCTAAAACGTTAAGTTGGAAGTTACGGTAGTTTCTTATGCGTATGAGATCGTATGTGTATAAGATGTATACAGTACAGGCCAAAAGTTTGGACACACCTTCTCATTCAGTTTGCATTTTCTTTATTTTTATGACTATTTACTGGACTGACTGACTTAATTTCTTAAAGTAATGATGGCCACTCATTTTTCTTTAGTTAGCTGATTGGTTCTTGCCATAATATGAATTTTAACAGTTGTCCAATAGGGCTGTCGGCTGTGTATTAACCTGACTTCTGCACAACACAACTGACGGTTCCAGCCCCATTGATAAAGCAAAAAATCCCACTAATTAACCCTGATGAGGCACAGCTGTGAAGTTAAAACCATTCCAGATGACGACCTCTTGAAAAAGAAAAGGGTGACTATATTGAAGAAACTAGGATATAAAACGTGTTTTCAGTTGTTTTACCTTTTTTTGCTAATTACATAACTCCACATGTGTTCATTCATAGTTTTGATGCCTTCAGTGAGAATCTACAATGTAAATAGTCATGAAAATTAAGAAAGTGTGCCCAAACTTTTGGCCTGTACTGAACATGTTGTCTTTGTATAAAGTTTGAATTTTGAATTTATTGTACACAGTTTGAAGAACTTCAGAGGGTTGGGGTCAGGGTGCTGTAACCTCTGATTCTCTCTAAGACAAATTTTGGTTGAATCTCTAGGACGTCCATGGTGGATCCATGCCGTTTTACTTCCAGCTCCTCAGTCTGATAGCTTTCCACGCCTTCCTGCAGGAGAGAGTGAGCTTCACACACACACACACACATACTAACACACACATGCACTGATGACCATGAATGTGAATAGCATCAATAATGAAGGATTGATGTCATCTCTTTTGGTGAAGGTGGATTTAGCAGTGATTGAAGTGGGCATCGGGGGGCAGTATGACTGTACCAACATTATAAGGTAAAGTTCTCAGGTAGGAGCCTCCTGACTCTTTGATTTTACTGAAGCAACAAATACAAAAGAGTACTTTCCAGATGCTTGGTTGTGTGTGGTCAGCAGGAAGCCGTGGGTGTGTGGAATCTCATCTCTGGGGCTGGATCACTGCAGTCTGCTGGGAGACACTCTGGAGAGGATCGCCTGGCAGAAAGCTGGGATATTCAAGGTTGGACAAACTTTGGACGAATAAAAAAACAAAGAGACACAGTGAACTAAAGCTGTTTTTCTTTTTTTAATGAGCTGTGTATCTGTCTGTGCCCACAGCCAGGTGTCCCTGCGTTCACTGTCAGACAGAAACCTGCTCCTCTCAGAGTCCTGCAGCAAAGAGCTGAAGAGACCAGGGTGAGGACGATCTTTGCAAAACGTTCAAAAAGTGAAGAGGAGCAACATAAAAATTAGGCTCCTTGGAATGTTTTATGCAAGAATCAGAAAGACAAAAAAGTGAAAAAAATCCAGCTTTGCACGACTGGATTGATGAGTAAACATCGTAACAACCTATAGCAGGGGGGTCCAAACTTTTTTTTTTTTTTTTAAAAGAGCTGTACTGGACACTGTGAAAATGACCAAGAGCTGACAACTCTTACAACAGTGAATGTGCTCTATTTCAAAACTACTTCTTTTAGATGATTTCTGGAAAAAAAGGGGGGAGAGATATAGATGTAGATGAGAGATAAAACCTAACCTGGAAAAAATATGTCATAATTTTTCATGGCAGGATTAGGTTCCAGTCTTTATCTTGATTGTTTTAAAGACAATTATAAAAACATTTTTAGCTGCAGATATCTCTGTTCCTGCATTCTGAATCATTTTAGTGCAATAACTGTTTTCTTTTCATCATCATTTTATAAGCTTGATTCAGTCTTGTGTCTTCCTATTTTCTTTTTTCTTTTTCCTTGAACTCACAACCACTCACAAAGCACATTTTTGACTCATACCTAATGCAACAAAATGCGTCAGCTGTAAGAGTTGAGTTTTTTTTTTTTAGATTAAATCGATCTTTGGCCAAATAAAAGTAGCTTATGTAGAGTCCAAATCTTTGAGACATTACCAGATATAGTGAGATTTTCTTCTTGCGCCTGACAGAAACTGTCAATGTGAACGATTGGAACATGATTCATTTTAATTACAAAATTAATGAGTTTTAAGATGAAAGCTGAGGCTTGAAAACAGATTGCGGGCCACCATTGGCCCCTGGGCCTGACTTTGGACATCCCTGACCTAGAGAGTTAGGAATGAAGCTTAACTCAATCACTTTGGCCCCTCTTGGTTTCCACTATTAATTTTTTGTATTAGACTTAATATGAGCCACCATAACCTGATAAGTCTGCAAAGAAATATCTTATTTAGAGATAATGAAAATACAAAAATGATGCCCAAGTTCTTTCAGACTTGTCAGGTGAATGTGCCAAATAAGCTAGGCATACAGATGAAGTACAGCTGTATCTTATCTTGGAGAGAGGAGATTACTGTCTGAGCTCAAATGTTGAGTTGTGACATTTTTTCTTTAGGGTTTCATACATATCTGAAGACTCAATGGTTTCGCACAACTGTTACAAACATTTAAAATGACTAAAAACTAGATTTTCACAATCAAAATAAAGATAATGTAGCTACAATTTTAGAGACTGCACAGAGCAGCAGACTCTGACTGAAGTGTAAGTTACGATGAGAAACTTTTAATCCCAGCTCCAAATGACCAGAGCGGAGCCACTAATTCCAGAATGTTCTGAGAGAATAAAAGCTCCACTCTTTGTCCCCACAGTGTCCTCTGTCGGTCTGTCCTGAACTGGATGAGTATGAAGCTCTGGTTGGTCCCCTGAGTCTTGGACTGGCAGGGAAACATCAGCGTGTGAATGCGTCACTCGCTCTGCAGCTCAGTCACAGCTGGCTGCAGCGACACCAGGCTGAGGAGAGAGGAGGTAGAGAGATTTGAGAAGTACCTGGGATTTTAGGAGGTTTTCTTATAATCTTTAAGTCCTGGTGTTTGCAGACTAGTCTGGTTGTTAAAGTTTATGTTTATGTTTAACCTCTTACAGATGATCTCAGCCCTGTTACGTCCTCCTGCAGACCAGGATCACAGGCCGACGTCTTTCAGCCCAGTTCAGCCATGACGCAAGGCAAGTTTCAGAAAACTTTATCATCTCAACCTCAACTGCAAAACAAACAAAAAAAAAATCTGCAGATCTGAGTGTGCAATGATTTCTAATTTAGCCTGATAAAAGACTCACTATGAAGTGCTCACTATGACAGGCTGCTTGTTTTCCTCTCCCTGCAGGTTTACAGGACACTGAGTGGTTGGGCCGAAGCCAGAAGCTGCGACGTGGTTCTGTCACTTTTTACCTGGATGGAGCTCACACCACAGACAGTATCCAGGCCTGTGTGAGCTGGTTCAGAAAGGAGACGCTGGACAGAGACCACAATAAGTATGTTACCTTCAGAGGAACAATTTGGATTAAAGCAAGATTCTCCGATGTTTTAATAATAATATTTTATACAACATCATTACGCTGCCTATCCCAGAAAAGGTCGCCACCAAAAAAAAAATCACACACTTTAATATTTAGCTTTGATTACAGCACACGTTTGCTGTGAAATTGTTTTGATAAGCTTCTACAAGCCTTATTTCCATCCAGTGTTGCATTAATTTTTCACTAACATCTTGTATTGATGATGAAGAGTCTGACCACTGCACAAAGCCTTCTCCAGCACATCCCAAAGATTCTCAATGGGGTTAAGGTCTGGACTCTGTGGGGGCGAATCCATGAGAGAAAAAGATGTCTCATGCTCCCTGAACCACTCTTTCACTATTTGAGCCCCATGAATCCTGGCATTGTCATCTTGGAGTATGCCTGAAAAAATCCATCGATGGAATAAACCTGGTCTTTCAGTTTATTCAGGTAGTCAGCTGACCTCATTCTCTGGGCACATACTGTTGCTGAACCTGAGCAACTGCAGAAACCCCAGATCATAGCTCTGCCCTCACAGGCTTGTACAGTAGGCACTGTAAGAAGAGGCTTGTATCTGTTTGTTAAGCTAAATTTAGGTGGCGACTTTCTTTAGGCCAGTCAGTGTATTATAATATTTTAATAACTCTGAAGGAGGGTTGAGTCAGTTTCTTGTGTCTGTCTGTCGTGTAGAGACCCCAGGATCAGAATCCTGCTCTTTAACACAACAGGAGAGAGAGACTCTGCTGCTTTACTCAGACTTCTGCAGGTGAGGAGATCGTGAACTGTAGTGTTTCAGTAAAACACATCATTCAGATCTGTGTGAGCCTTAAAACCTTCAAACTGTGTCTCTGTGTGACTTCCAGCCCTGTCACTTTGACTACGCACTGTTCTGTCCTAACATCAGTGAAGCACCTGCAGACAGCTCAGGTGAGATGTAATCATTCAGGGGGAGGGGGTAACTTTTGGCTTAAAAAGTGCTGTGCCGCTCTGGACAGCTTCTACCCATTAGGAGATGTTTCACTTTTAACAGCACTTTGAAATATCACTGTGAAAATCAAGAAACTTAATCTTAATCTCCTGACTGGTTAATGACATGTTGGTTGGTTAGGCCTACAGGGGTACCTGAGGGTCTGGATTTATCAAAAAAAAAACAGCACAATACCCCCCTTTATAAACCTAATTGTATATCAAATCTTGCATTAGAATACAACACATCACACAGGGAGACCAAACATCCTCTTTTGCTTGGACATGTTCTCCTTTTTGGTGGCAAAATTATGTCCTAGGGGATTAATCCCCTAAAATGTCCAGGTTTCGCTTAGCTTGTTCTACAGACTGTTAATATAATCGCTGCACTGGACCAAAAGTATTATTCAGATGTGACCAAGATGTGAAGCATGCCTGCCACGTACTTCATGATGGAAGAGACCCAGATCACTCCCCTCAGATCTAAACAGAAAACAGATTAAAAAAAAGGACTGAGGGCAAAAACTAAGAAAAATATACAACCTCTCTTTTTTCTTTTAATTTTGAGCCATAATTTTCAGTTTTACGTGAGTCTAAATAAAACAAGCATTGATGACCTCCGCCCCCACTGAAATACAACTTCATCTTCATCAAAACAGAGATTTTGAGGCATTATTTATATTTTTTGCACAAAATGAATATAATTTTTGATCAATGGGCTACCTCTGTTTTCCTTATTTAAGCTTGTTTTGAGGCATTTTTTATGTTTATGTCACAATTTTTTTTTTACCTCAAACAGAAAAAAAAAGTTTCTAATCGTATTGTTTCAATAAGGAATCCCATTTCTGCTAGTCAAAAAAATAAATGAAAGAAAACGGTATGTTCACCCCCCCCCCCCCCACACACACACACACATTAAATAAAATCGTGAGATAAAAAGTCAAAGTTTTTATGCAAAAAGTCAAAACTCTGAGATGAAAAGTAAAATTTTGAGATAAAAAGTTGACATTTTGATATAATTAAGTAAAAATAATTGTTTAATATGAACAAAACTGTTGACCTCACCGACCGTCAACAGTTCATACACATCAACAACTGCTCCTCCAACACTGCCCCCCTGTCTCAAGGCGTCCCCCAGGGCTCGGTGCTTGGTCCCCTACTTTTCATTATCTATTTGCTCCCCCTTGGAAACATCATCCGCCAACATGGCCTTCACTTTCACTGTTATGCCGATGACATCCAGCTGTACATTTCCACCAAATCTGTAACCACAACAACCCACTCCACAATCACCAACTGCCTCACTGCAATAAAAACATGGATGGATCAGAATTACCTATCACTCAATTACAATAAGTCAGCTCTCACACTCGTCGGCCCCAAGTCCCTCACAGATCGCCATCAAAACTTTAGTCTCACTTTCCATAACTCCATCTTATTACCCTCACCTCACATCCGTAACCTTGGCATTATCTTTGATAACAACCTCACCTCTCATCACCACGTCACCCAGCTCACCAAAACGGCCTTTTTTCACCTCAGAAACATAGCACGCCTCCGTCCATTTCTCTCTTTTTCAGCCGCTGAAACACTCATCCACGCATTCATCACTTCTCGTTTAGACTACTGTAATAGCATTTTCTATGGTTCATCCTCCAAAGTCCTCCATAAACTTCAATACATCCAGAACTCTGCCGCACGTCTCCTCACCTCCACCCGCTCACGTGACCACATCACCCCCATCCTTCACTGTCTCCATTGGCTCCCCGTCCCCTACCGTATACAGTTTGAAATTCTTCTCCTCACCCATAAAGCTCTCTACCACCGGGCCCCTCCCTACCTCACCGACCTCCTCCACCATCACACTCCAAACCTCCGATCCTCACACGCCATCCTTCTGTCCCCACCCCACAGGACCAAGCACCGAGCCTTTTCCATAGCTGCCCCCTCCCTCTGGAACTCACTCCCCACTCACATTCAAAACTGCTCCGATCCATCATCCTTCAAATCTCTGTTGAAAACTCACTTTTTTAAGTTAGCTTTTAATCTGTGATTGCACTGCTGTTTTATTGTCAGAATTGTTTTAATTGATGTATGTATTTATGTATTGCTTTTAAATTGTAAAGTGTCTTTGATTTTTGACAAGCGCTATACAAATAAAATTTATTATTATTATTATTAAAAAGGAAAAAAAGAGTTTCTACGACGATGCATAATATATATGATATATTCTATAAGGCGTTGGGTAGAGGTCCTCTTTTGGGGATTTTTATTTAATGTGGTCACTCTACATTACATGAAATTAAAATGTAAGAATAAAATACAACTAAAAATGAAAATAAAAAAATAAATCAATCAACTACAAAGATACTTGTTTTACTTAAATCTCTTTTTTTGCATCCTCAACCAATAAAAACTTCCTGTAAAAACAACTTTGGAAGAAAAAAAACTAAATGAAGATGTTGAAAGTTAACAACTCACATTGAAGATTTTAACAGCTGCCTCCATTCAGCGTTCTCCATACTGATATAACATGTTTCTTCCTCTAAATGTTTGTTTCTTTTCTCTCTTTTTTTTCTTCTGCTGCAGCTCACCACAGCAGCAGCGAGTGTGTGCACACAGCTCGCTGCAGAGAAAACCAGAGGACCTGGCAGTCCCTGAACACAACACAAACATTAAAACAACAACGTCGCCACCTTGTGGTCAGCTCTGTGAGCCACAGCCTGGTGTTTCCCTGCATCCTCAGCGCCCTCCAGTGGATCAGACAGAGGAGGCAGCTGGTCTCTCCTCAGTCCACTCAGCCTCTGGAGTGGGAGAGAGGGGGGGGTGAGGTCTCTGTGCTGGTGACAGGTAGTCTCTACCTGGTGGGGGGGGTCCTCAAACACCTGGAGCCTGGACTGGACTCTTAGACGACCGGAGACCTTTTATTAAATCTTGACTTTACACAGCTTTTTCTTTCCCTGTATCTCAGCAGGAATATCACCAAGTGTTGGTGGTGAGGACGATTTATCTCCAGGGAGAAAAAAATCTGTTTGACGTGTTGTGAATACAAAGTGAATATTTTCCAATTCACTCCCAGTTGTTAACATTTTTCGACTTTATACTGTTTGAGAGAACATTTTATACTGAAAGGGCAAATTATGAATCAGGTTCAATAAGTATCAGGTGTTTACAAGTCAATCATTTAAATTCTACAGGCTCCAATATCTGAGTTTGGAGGAGCAAATGTTCAAATAAGGATATATTTATACTTTCTGTTTTTTCAAAATAAGGGCACATTTGATCAAATCCATGTATCTCTTAGCTGTTATTGACCTGAAGGACAAACCTGTGGGAGGATTTGTTGTGATTTCAGCCTGAGCAGCTTCTTCTTCTCCTCCTTAATGATCACTGGACCAGAAAAGTCAGCCAATCAGCTGCAGGAAAACTGTTCCTGGACAGCTTGGAATGCTTTATTTTACTCAGTAACTGATGAAATGTAGATGATATTAAGAACAAAACTTCACACAGAAAATCTCTCGAAATGTTTTATAAAAGGGGTATATGTGTAATAAATGGTGGTGATACAGGTTTGAACTCCAACCAGGTAAACTTCAGGACAAAGTGCTGCCCTGTTTTTCTTTATCAGAGGTGTTTAGGGTCCAGTAGCTCCCCATCTATGTCAACCACTTTATTTCCCCTCCCCAAGATCATTTTCTCCAGACGAGGGCATCAAGTTGTGAGGTTAACTTTTCTTTCTATGAATTCACTTTTTGGTGTTCACTAGTTAAAATAGAGTTCATAATATTCGGACGCCTTTTCCATGATCAGTGTTTATTTTTTCTTTTACTTTTGGTGCTTGTTGTGGTTAACCCAAGCCAAAAAAAACACACTTTTATGATTCAATACAGTACTTTTTTGGCCCAGCTACAGAAATCCAAAATACTTTCAGTGATTTTTGTTTAAAGTTCCTACCGCAAACTATTAAATTTGAAAGACAACTTGCATGACAAGTACTGTTCATTTAAACTCTTTAACATGCAAAACATTCAGAGGCCTCTTAAAAAAAGGAAAGAAAAGAAATATATTTGGAAAAACTCAAATACGGACCACTTAATAGATTTATTAATTAGAGTGAAAATGAAACACAAATGAAACACAAATGAATAAATATATTCATATAACACATAATAGGTTGCACTTGTGCCATGCACAGGCAGCCACAGACTGAACTGTTGTTAAAAACAGTCATGTGAAGTAGCTGCACCTCTGGTCACAAGATGTGGGTGCATATGCACTTTTATTTCGCATTTATTAATTAATATCACTGCACAATATTTACTATTCTTTGTGAACAACAATGAAACCTCTAAATGTCAAAATACAAACAGGCAAATGTTTTCCAAAAAGGAAGACAAAAGAAAAGTTACTGCAGGCACATGGCTGACATCAGCATAGATACGGTAAGCTAAAGGTTCCAAATAACTCAAAACATTGCTGTAACTACTTTAAGACACAAGATGGCCTACTTTAGTCAATAAAAAAACAAAACAACACATCGATGTCACATAACAAATTTGTATTTATTATCATCCAGAGATATTCAGATCAATCGACTAATTTCAGATAACTCAATACAATGTTGTTATCACAGAAAACCTGTAAAGCTTCTTTTTATACAGAGAAGATTCACATGAAGAATTGATGAGGGAATGAATTAAAATCAAGATCGATACAAGGAATTGATGAGAGCATTGGTATCAATAAAGGCTTATCAATATCCATCCTAAGTGCTTGTTCCAGGCTGGTGCCTGACTCAGCACCAGCTCCAAACTTTTTGCCAGGACAGAACAAATCACCAGTTATATCAAGGGCTGGGGGTGGGTGGCGACAAATGGCTGTGTAAAAAGACAGCCCTTTATAAAAAAGAAAAGCTGCCAATTGAGTTGATATGGAGGGCAAATGAACCCTCTAGGTGCCACAGTTTTTTCAATAGCGTATTCAGTTTTGAAATCACTATTTCAAAAGTCTGTAGTTTGGAAATGGTGAGAAATAAAGGAAAACTGTAAATGAGAAAAATCATCAGTATGACCCAAGTTTGAAATGGGAGTAAATTCACTCTAGTACAGAACATCTGTAAACATCTGTAAAAGTATAGTGGCAGACATGGCTTCTATTTCCTTTTTTTTTTTTTTTTTTTTCCTCACCATCAGCAGTGTTTTGACCACCCCTGATACACCCACCATGGACACAGTGAAGCAAAGCATCAGCTCCAGTGTGTGCTGCTTGTGGACTTTCATGGTGAACTGACTCACTGCCGCTGTGTACAGAAGCGGCGTCACTTTCAGTCCCACTGGACGACTGAACATCTTCATCAGAGGGAGAATATTCCTCTTCACAAACTGAGTGAGCAATAACTTAACAAAGTACTTTGTCAAAAGGAAACAGACTTCTGGCTAACATTTGCTTTCAGTGATTTTTTCTAACAGTTTGATTTCCTGGTGTAGGGTACTAACTACATGAGGCACTATATTTGCAGCTATGGCTTGTTAAATTCTATCGAGCCCTAGACATGACATGGTACAAAAAAAACCCCAAAACGTGCCCATTAATTAGTAACTCGTGGCCACGAAGTACGTATGACGTGGGCACGAAATACATATAATGTGGGCACGAAATAATAAATCGTGCCCACAAAGTAGGTATAATGTGCGCACGTAATACTAATTAGTAATAATAACATCATTCCTGGACTTCCCTGGAAACTGCGCTAGCCACTGTGATGTCCTTAAGGGGTGCGTCTTTTCTTGCTGTTCAAGTTAATTAGGACTATGTTTGATACTTTGTATTAGGCGTCCTCCAAACCCAAATTTCTGCTGATGATGACTGAGATCCAGGGCTTGGGTTTGTTTCTTTTATTTTGTTGTTTCTTCACATAAATCCAAGGCAACGAACGTTAGCGCCGCAGCACAATTGAGACGCAAAACTTACAATATCCAAACGTTCCAATATACAAAAACGACTTTGAAGTGCGGTCAGCAAAAGTTGATGTCTTCTCTCACCCTCCTTCCACCATACCATCCAAACCTGTGCCAGTAAATATTAAACACCTCCCCACACCATGTGACGCCCTGATCGGAAGTGACGTAAATAAAATACATATTCATTCTTAAATATCACAACCTGGTCCGGACCAAATTCTGTTCAGTTTCAGCTTTAAATCAGCTCAGAGAAGGGCCTTTCACTGATCATCTCCTTTGAAAGTAACATCATTTGTGTCAGACTCTCAGCGGTGCCGAAGCGTTTGCAAAGTCTTTGTAGCTCATTAAGCCCAAAATAAACTTCAATCATATGACCCCTGTCCATCGTGTACCTCTAGCCCCTCTACTTGAGACCATAGAGAAAGTGCGCTTCATTTTGTTACCCAGCTGTCAAGGGAATAATATTATTCATTATTTCGTGGGCACAAAATATTAATTCGTGGCCACAAAATAATAAACTGTGGGCACAAATTATTATTATTTTTTTACGATGTCATGTCTGGGGCTCCGTAAAATTCAGCAATGCTGCTTGTTGCAATTTTGTGACTGTGGCGCATAAAGGGTTAGAGCAGCAGTGCATACACATGATGAGCTCCTCCAGTTTTGATTTTTGGGTTAAGTGTTCGGTTTGACAGCTACTTACTCAGTGATGTACTGATTTTTTACGGTGACACAATGCTGATGCAAAACTAAACCGATTCTCAGGAAGAACATAATCAGAAACAACTGAGCACTAACAATGAATGAGCGCCTGGTTATTTTGATGGTAAAGGGTTAACAAAGACTGCTGCTTTATATCCTACATGCTGTGTGTGTATCTCACAGAAACAACTGTATACAGAAAATATCAGATCCTTTTGGTATTTTTCATATGAGTGATGTGAACGCTGATTTCTACCTTGAGTCTTTGTGTGTTATGATCTGTACGTTTACAGCAGAGAGGTTTCTCAGGTACCTCTTCCACCTCAGCATGTCAAAGTAAAGACCGTGTCCTGCTCTCAGAGCGTTATAATACAGTCAAATGCAGTAATGCAGCAATAATAACATCTGTCTGGTCTGTTCTTGTCCCCTGCTGTGAATTCCTCTCAGTAATGTCAGAGCTAAGCTGACAGACAGACACAATCTCCAAAACCTGGACCTGGAATGTGATGTTTTCTGTTGTATTTACCTTGCAGATATCACTGGAGGAAGTTTGCTTTGGTCCCTCTCAGCTTTGCTCAAATCCCTTTCATTACCGGAGCATCTGAGCCGACATACTTCAGACCAGGTCTTGGTGATGAAGGGTTAACGGGGGATGTTTTGGAAGGTCTCAGGGGCCCACTGGGGAGCCACTGTTGGGAGCCGCTGTCTCTCCAGCCTATTAGCCCTTCATCAAGATTAGAGCAGACAGGAGGCCGGGGGACGGGACGACGGATTGAGGCCTGACAATCTGTGTATGACACGCACAGAAATATCATCAGAGGTCATAAGGTCGGCACTTTTTCTGCACACGCCGGATTTTATCTTCCACAAACAGTGCAGAAACAAAGGAGCACACTCCTGCTGACGTGAAGAGAGAGAAAACAAAGAGCCTCACACAGACAGGTCGCTGCAGAAGACCCCAGTTGGCTGGTAAATCACTTTATTGTCCTAATCAGGTATTACAGACAGCCGGAGTAATTAGCGCTGTGAGGGCACAGATTTGTTTGGTGAGGCCCCGTCAGGCAACAACAGTGACAAACCTGAAGGATTTAGTCATGAATCTACTGACGCTGCTCCACAGAGCAGAATCCTCTTACTGGGACTCACGTGCAGCGAGTGAAGGGAAGTTTTGAGTCATTAAAACCTTTGACTGTCAGTCTGCTGGAGTGAACTCACTTAGGCCGTTTGGAGCTGTTGACGCGACAACAGCTTTAGGCTGAAACACAAAAGTATTGTTGCGTTTTGAAAACACCCCCAGAATGGATTGTTTCCTGAAACACTGTTTTCACTGTCTCTGTGTAAATGCAAAGCTGGTGTCTCAGGTGGAAATGCTGACGTCTCATTCAGCTCTGAGTATTAAACCTCCACTGTGCCATGTGCAAACCGAACATCAACAAGAGCGACCTACTGTTTCATTCTTGTGCTGCTGAATCCACTGACTGTCTCTCAACAAAATGTGCATCTATCACACTATTTCTGCAATGAGAGGACAAGTTTTTAGTACAAACTCCTGATGACAGGCTCACCTCTTCTTTGGCCTCTATGCTGTTGTTGTGTAAATGGCTCCTACAGTTATATCACCATCTTCAGGCCTGACATTAGTACTAAAGCATTTTAAGTCCCTCAGCGTTTCCATGTAAACGCAGATTTTTTCATTGTGTTTTCCTGCATTTCAGGGACAACCTCTGTGAAACATTGTCGTGAACATTGGGTCTTATTTCACCATGCACCATGCTCTCTTACAGCTCTGCCAAAGAGTTAGCTCACTCCTTAGTCTGACAGAGTTTCTCAGCAGATTCTCAGGCCTCATTTACGTGACAGCGGTTTTCGCGTGAAATGCAAAAGTATTGTTGTGTTTTAGCCTCCCGTTTTCATGGAAATGACGATTTTGCAGACCAAAAACACAATCTTTTGAAAATGCAGTCCAGAGAGGAACCTTTCAAAAACACTGTGTTAACCGTCTCTGTGTAAACACTAAGCCAGAGAAAACCTGGGAATGCTGACATCAAGTTCAGCTCTGCGTGTGCACAATGAGCCTTCATTGTGCCAGGCACGAACTGAACAACAACAACATCGACAACAGTGACCAACGATTTCGTTCTTCTGCTGCTGAATCAACTGCCTGCCCTCTACCAAAATGAGCATTTATTTTTTTTTATAAACGTGCATACTATTTCTGCAATTAGAGAAGAAGTAAACTCCAGATGACCAGCTCACCCCTTCTTCAGTCTTTATACTGTTGTTGTGTATACGGCTTCTACAGTTATATCGCCATCTTCAGGCCTGACATGAGGACTACAGCATTTTAAGTCCCTCAAAATTTCCATGTGGTTGTAGATTTTTTTCATTGCATTTCATGCGTTACCAGGTGAAATGCTGTGAAACGTTGTCTTGCAAACAGGGCCTCAGACATTTCATAGTCATAACACACAAATGCCTAAAGCTTTATCCAGAAGAACAGAGAAGGCTGTGAATCTAGAAATGGTCCAAATTCTCTAATTGTCACCTATTTACCTTGAAATTTGGAGGATATAAAAAATGGAAAAAACAGTTGCTTACCAATCGTGACTTGCTCATGAACAAATCCGGGCATTATTTTAAAGAAGTGATATGCACATTTTTACCCATTTCTTAAACATTAGCATGAAATTAGGCTCCAAGATGGCACAAAATAAACACTTGGACTGAGATAATCAGATAATCAGAAAGCTGGGCCCTGACATGTGAACGGAGCAGAGAGCGATGGTGGATTGGCTGTTAAAGGCCTCTCTCCATCAGAACGCCTGCACAACTCTTTGTTGGTGGAGCTTAAAAAAGGGGGAGTGGGGGCGCTGAAGTTAAGGGTCACAAGGCAATTGGGGCTCTTTTGAGATTCCATTGTTGCTGAGGGCCAGACGGGACTGGATGTTAAGATGTGCAGGGGAGGGAAATGTGTGTGTGTGTGTGTGTGAGAGAGAGAGTGAGGGAACAAGGAGGAAAGAGGGTGAGGGAGAGATGGAGCACCCACTGCAAATCTCCTTTCTGGAACTTTATAAAGGAGCCATAAATTATAAAACAGGCTGACCCTCCTCTCTGAGAGAAGGTGGGAACCTCGATGGGATGAGGAGAATCTCACCACTCGACGCTCAGATTCCTTTAAAGCACTTGACTTCATGCAGGAAGCTTTAATCCTGCGTGTGTCTGAGTATGTAAAAAAAATAAACAGGATTAAAGCATCCTGTGTGTTCTGTGATCTGAGCGCTAATAGATTCACCTCAGTGGTCAATGACTGACAGTTATAAACCCATACGAGCGTTCAATGGCAGCATTAACATTCACTGGCTATTAGCTGACAGCTGCAGCTTTTCTCACTGCTTGTAAAATACCACCAACAGTGTTTCCTCTTTTATTGCTCACAGAGAGTAACAGGAGAGAGTGAGCGAGAGAGAGAGTGAGCGAGAGAGAGAGAGAGAGAGAGAGAGAGAGAGAGAGAGAGAGAGAGAGAGAGAGAGTTCAGCTCAGAGACCACAGAGACACTTGTTTCTATTAATGAGAATGTTAACTACCCCACCAAGAAAAAAGGAATAGAAACATGTATTAAGCATTCCTTGTTGCAATGGGTGAGGAACAACCACAGCTGTTTTTTTTTTTTTTTTCATTTTTAACCCTGTGGTGCATAGTGGTCACTACAGTGGACACCTCTTTAAAAGTCAGAATATCTTTATTCTTCTTCTCAAGGCCTGAAGAAATATTTTTAATTCTCCTCCCCCCCAAACATATGTATATTTTTTAAAATGTTATGCACAAACATTTGAGCGTGAAAAAGCATACAAACTGTAAATTATTCAGTGTTAAAATGGATGAAAGAGAGCTAAAATGTTTTGCAAAGCATTTAAAAATATATTCATAAAATTACCCCCCAAAAAAACAAAAAACAAAAAAAAAACAAAAAAAACAAAGGAAGTTAAAATAGACATGTTTTTATTAAGTTCACACTGTTTTATGTTGTGAAATTTCATGCAAATGCCACTGATAGCAGTAAAAAGTCACATAAAATGCTAATTTAGAAAGAAATTAATTTCTCATACATATCCAGGGCATTGAATAGTTTTTATTTCTGTAAGTATGGCACAAAATATTGAGCAATGTCATTTCACCTAATGTGAATATTGCATGAAACAAGGACTGCATCCGTACATTTTTCATCTTGACTAAAGTGCAACAACTAATGAGTCTCACAATATTTTTTACTAATAATTGAACACCACAGTGCAAAATTAGCATTTTGCATGACAATACTAAAATAATAAAATGCAAAACAAAGGCACATTTGTTTGTCTTCAATATGTCATCTCAACAACTTGACTGTGGTAGTGCAAAAAAAAAAAGAACAATAAAACAAAAAAAAACAAAAAAAAAGGTTTTTGAGGCTCTAGATCCATCACATACTTCTGTCAAGTGGTAGAGATGGTTAAATCTGTTTGAGTTAGGTTAGACACTCCCCTTTTTTAAATGTAATAACATAAAATGTGCTGAACCATTTGGTCGAGGAGGTTGTTACGGGATTAATTTAGAACAGTCACGATCAAATATTACATAATGAATCTTTGGAGTTGGAGTTCTTTTATTTCTTCATGTAAAATCAGCTGTGAATAAAAGTCTTTGTCGTTGTGACAGAGTGTAAAATGAAACCAGGAAGATAAAACAGCTCTTTTTTTTTCTTGTTAACCTGTGAAGTAAACTCTCCCTCTGTCTCTCAGTGTTAGCATACAGTGCAGGTGTGAAGGAGGAGGTGGTGTTAGCATCCTGTTAGCATCCTAGCACCTGTTCCAGGTGTGAAGTTTATAATCACCAGTGACTGTATTGTGTTTTCTGAGCCAGTCCTTCCCCCACAGGTTTGTGTGCTGTTATTTGAGGCCTAAGGTGACCCCCCTGTTGTTCATCTGAATCCTGAATGGAAACACTTCATATGAACATCAGCTCTTTTCGGGAAACATTGCAGATGGACCTGTCATGAACAAAATTAAGAGTATGTGAACACAAGGCAGCCAAATATCATCTTCATACCACCGCAACATAAGGATGTGAGAAACATTTCTAAGAAGTTAATCATTTCTTAAAGTTTCACCACCTCTCATTGGGAATGCATTGTGAGACTGAGTTTTTAACCACTACCACAGCCAGTCACCAGGGGGACGTGTTTTTGTGAAGACTTCAGTCAAAGCCAACTGTCATGGCGTCCACTGATTATACAGCCTATTAGTAGAATATGATTCCATTTACGCCACACAGACCTTTAGTCCCTTTAATGACACAATGGTCAGTCAGCAAAGTTTAACAGTGAGTAGAGACAGCAAAAATAGAAGAGTCTAGAATATCTGATCAAAGCTGTTTGAGCAGAGACATTGTAAAGTAGAGTTCATACAATGACTTGAATCAAAAGATCTGGTACTAAATGCATCTGATGTAATTGGCTGTGAGTTGACTGAGAGATAAGCAAGATCTTAAGCAAATTTAAACCTTTTTTCTAACTTTAGAACCAGTTTCTGATTGGTCCTTATGAATGAACTGAAACAGAAATGTTTTCACTAAAAGTCAAGAGTAATTATCTATTGAGAAAAGCCATCAAAAGTCAGACTGAAGCCCTAAATCTAAAAGCAGCATAGTGTAAGTGAAGTCTAGAGTTACTTTCCTGAACTCTTACATGGTTATATATGGACTGATGTTTGCTTCTGCTTCTGTAAAGGTCTCACAAATGTTAGCTTAGCTTGTTTTGAAGTCTCCCTGGTGAATTCTCCTCTTTTTGTGACGTGCTGCTGTGTTGTCTCTGTGCTGCTCACCACAATAAATCAGCTCAGCCCACACAGAGAGCTTGGCTAGTTTTCACCTCCATAAAATGTACAATAATGTTGTTCTGTAGGGACAGAGGACTGAGAGGAGGACAGGGAGTCCAGTATCCTCTCTGTTTTTTTGTTGTTGTAGTTAGTCTTTGTAGTGTTTACTCTGACTATGTGGTTCTGCTTTGAATGGGTTATTTTAACCAGAACACTGTCCAAATCCAATGTAACACAGGTGTGTAAATGCTGTCCTCACTTAACTTTCAGTTTGGCAGGATGAGGCAGATCAATGGAGTTAAAATAAGCTTTAGTCTCTTGGGTCACTGCAAAAGTTTTGCACTTGTTATTCAAGCCAGCTGCATCCCGATTCATGTTTAACTCCTAACATAATCTACAAAGCAAAAATCTTTATTTGACTTCTTATTGAATTCATGCCAATATGGTGCAGTGGTCTTCAAATCTGGGGACCAGGTCTGGACCAGGTTGCAAAATGCCTTCTTAAATCAAAAACTGTTTAACACTGCATATTTAGTCTATTATGCAAAACCATGCAAACAGAAAATGCACTTTTTTTTGTTGTCACAAAACCCTCGAGATATTAAAGCCTGATTTATACTCCTGCATTTACCTTGGTAGCCAACGCAACTATGAGCAGTGTACTTAAATGTTGCCGTTGTCCAGGACTCTCTGCAGTAACCCCGACAAAACACATGCAGGTGGAATCGTACTATACTGAAGCTGATACATGTTGGTGTATATCAAGCAGCAACTATCACAAAGAAGGATGTCAGAAAGGGTCAAATACACGGCAGATGTGCAGAGATTCTGGGATTTTTGTAAACATAGGAAACATAGATCTGCTCAACGGACCAATCACTGGGCTTGTAGTCCAGGTTTGATGCTGAGGGGTTCACCAGTCTCCGGCTAATTCTGGGGGTTGCAGGCTGAAAACTTTTGAAGCCCTGGTATACTGTGTCACAAGAAAGTGCAACCCAAAAGTGTGATTTAAGCTGCAAGGATTATCATTTCTGTTGTAAAAATGATCATTTTTTCATGGATGCTTAAAAACCCATTAAGCCAAAAAAAAAAACACCAACAACAAAAAAAATAAATAAAACTCGTTTTACAGATACTCTTCATATTACCATAGCTCATAAACCATGCAGACTTGTGAGAAAATTCTAACAGCTCCTCAAAGAGAAAAAGCTCTACCCCAATATCCAGAGTATTACGGTACTGCATAGGACAACATGTGCAACAGTGTCTCTATCACAGTCATTACCGTAACTCTTCAACTATTTGGGCAAGAGGAAAAATCCAAAGGTTCCCGATAAAAGGCAAATGACCAAAATAACGAAAGAAAAGATCAGTGGCCAGTTTGATACTTAGAGGATAAAGAGTTAATGGAATCTTCTGGGCTCTTTGACTTTTGCTTGAAGCGGACGTTTGACGAACTGCACTTTCTGATTTTCAACATCAGCTCTACTTTTTCAGCACCAGAGCTTGATGGAAACTCTAAATGGCATGAAAGCAGAACTAAACAACACATAAGAGAAATTAATTGACTCATCAAACAAACCTAATATCACATTAAAAGTGAAATATTTGCGGCTAAAGCATGAATAAATAGCAAAGCAGGTTCTTGTTGTGCTGGGTTCTGTTCAGGATTGTGTCCCTGGCAAAAAAACAGATTTCAGGCCAACCGCTTTGTGGAGAAACTGGCAAGAGATCTGGAACAGAAGCTCAGCTAACAATCACTGTCGAGAGAGAGGGCACTCAATAATATCGTTAAGCTACATTTAATAAACATTTTTGAGGATAGCGTACACTACCATGACTTCAGGGAACTTTGACCCTGTCTGCAGCAGGTGACAGTCTCTGGTTTTCCCGTGGAACCAGCCAACATGTGCCTTCTTTCTTTTAATTTCTGGGAAAGCTATGGAGCAGTTTGTAGTATGTGTGTTACGTATATCTAAGGTGATAGAAAGAGGTACAGTAGAGACAAACAGAGGGTCAGCACCCTGAGCCCTGCTCTCCGTGAGGCGAGGACGCGTCGCCCTGTCGTCTTTCCCTCCTTTGTGTGGCAGCTTTAATGAAAGCAGCAGCCTGTCACTGAGGAATGTGAGAGCTGTGGAGCTGTGGCTCTCTTCTTCTTTACACATTTGCATGCTGCTTGTTGGAGGCGCTGAAGTGAGGAGGTCTGTCTCTCCTCTACGCCCCCTCTCATCCCACCCTGCCCCCCACCCTCTCTGCCTCCCGTGCCAAGTGTTTGATTAAACTTTTTTGTTGTTGCGCGCAGCAGGTTGGACTTAAGCCTGATGCTGGGTGCCTCGGGGGAGGGAGCTGGGGGGTGGGAGTGTGTGTGTGTGTGTGGGAGTGGGGGTGAGTAAGGCATTCGTCGAGCTGCCACAGAGG
>RPOG01003588.1:0-60335 GCA_008086565.1 Thalassoma bifasciatum | reverse complement strand
AAGCATAAAATAATGTCACTGTATTTTTAATTTCCATTTACAATAACTGACATTCAATTTTTAGAGTTTAATTACTGTGGATACTTGTCAGGACGGTTGCACCACCTGACATTTTGGGGGTTTGAGGAACCAAAACACAAAAAAACATGTTATATTTTAATAGTTTAAAGATGTGTTCAAATAAGACAGGTTTCATAGAGTAAAGAAATACATGTGATGAAATACTCAATTCATGATGGAAGGAAATGTTGCACTCGGACAGAAAAAAAGGGACGTCACGTCATTGACCCAAGTATCTCAAACATTTTTGAGTATTTGTTAATCCTATCAAAGTTTTCGATGGACACTGAGTAGTTTCTTGTGACTTCAGTCATTAATAAAGGATCAGAGTGTAAATCATCCCCGTTATAATCCCTCCATCAGTGAACTCACTGTTGTAGTCGCAGCGTTGACAGCAGGACGGCACAGAAACACACGGAGGAACAGGACAAACAGGCCAGAGAGGTGAAGAGGAGCAGGGTGAGGAGACGCAGCGATGAAGAGGAGGAGGAGCTGTAGTGACTGAAGTGTTAGTGAAGGAGGCCACACCTGGCTGCAGGTCAGGGCTCGGTGTGTGGGTCTGTTCGGACACCAGGGGGCGCTCTTTAGTTAGAGCTGGCTCCTTCACACTGAGGAGAAGAGTCAGAAATGTGTCACTGCTGAGATGAAATGGAAAGAAAAGTGTTTTTTTTCAGCGTTGAAGTGAGAAATGAAGACTTACATTTCTGGAACTGAACCTCTTTTTGGTTTCACTCGAATTGGACTGGGAATCGTTGGATCCACTCGTAGAGAGAGACGCCTGCTGAGTGCTGAAGGAGTTTAATAAGATTTTATCAATAAGTTTTAAGATGTTATTCTAATCTAAAGAAACTTGACAAGTAAATCTTTCTTATCCCATTGATAGATTTCTTTCCTTGTTACAAGCATCCAGGACTCATTTTTGTCTTTAAATAACTTGAAAGAAGACATTTTTCTGGACTTGTCAGTTGAATGTGGCACATATAAAGTCTAATAAGACATTTCTACTTAAAATAGAAAATAAACATTTGCTTACATTTCATCCTTTTTGCAGTGTTGCAACATAAAAAAGAGCCACACTGGGCTACTGGCATTACTTCCATTGAGCGTGAACGAGGAATGGACCATATTAGGTCAAAATTTTGAGAATAAAAGTCAAAGTTTTTAGACAAAACATCGAGATAAATGTGTAATTTTTAGATAGGAAAGTCAAAACTTTGAGATATAGAAGCAAAACTGTAAAAAAAAGTCAAAATTTTGAGATAAAAAGTCTAAATCATAACATAATGAAGTCTCAATTTTTAGATATAAGTGCAAAATTGTAAGACATTAAAGTCAAAATACTCAGATAAAGTTAAAGTTATGTAAAAAAAAAGGCAAGTTTTAGATAAAAATGCAAAATTACAGATAAAAAGTCAGAATTAAGAGATAAAAATCAACATTTTGAGATATTATGCAAAATTATTAGACGGTTAAAGTCAAAATCTTGAAATTAAGTCAAAGTCTAAGAATAAAAGTCAAGAATTTGAGATGAGTCTAAGTTTTGAGTTTTATAGTCAATTTTTTTCCAAATCTTTACTCAATATTGGAAAAAATGTCAGCAAAGCCAGCTCTTCTTTATATTTCTAAAAGGCAGAACTGTAAGACAATAGTCAGAATTTTGAAAAATTATGAGCAAAAAAGTTAAATTTTGAAAAATTATGAGCAAAAAAGTTAAAATTTTGAAAAATTATGAGCAAAAAAGTTAAAATTTTGAAACATAATGAGCAAAAAAGCATTTTAAAACTTTTTAATACTCGTTTTTTCAATTTTAAAACTTTGTAATACTCGTTTTTTCAATTTTAAAACTTTCATTATGAGCAAAAAAGTGAAAATCTTGAAACATTATGAGCAAAAAAGTTAAAATTTTGAAACATTTTTAGCAAAAAAGTTCAAGTTTTTAAACATTATGACCAAAAAAGTTAAAATTTTAAGATAAAATGTCTCATTTCTAAGATAATCAAGTCTCAGTTTTGAGATAATGAAAAATTGTAAGAGAGTAAAGATAAAAAGGTTGGGATAAAGTCAAAGTTATGTACAAGAAAAAGTCCATTTTTTTAATTAATAGGCTAAATTCTGAGATAAAACTTAAATTTTGGGAGGAAAAGTCTGAATTGTTACACTACAAAGTCAAAATTTGAGGTAAAGTAAAAGTTTTTCAGAAACTTCAACATTTCAAGATATCAGTGCAAAATTCTCAGAATTAAAGTCAAAATTTAAGATGAGTCTTCATCTTGAGTTAAAAGTCAACTTTTTTCTCCAGTGTTTCATACATGTGACCTTTTTCTCAAAATCTTGACTTAATATGGGAGAAAAAATCTCAGCAAAGCCAGTTCTTTACATTAAAAAAGGCAGAAATTGGCTTCTATACATTATTCATGTTTACATCACAGAAAATGTTCACTTCAAAGAGAAAAGGAGTGTTTTAAATAAATGTTTGGGTTATGAAGCTACTTTTATTTCTGCAGGATCTCCAAAAGGTCCGGTACGGTTTTTCTTTTTTATGTTTTTAGACTCGTGTTAAACCTGAGGCGTCAGCAGCGTTTCTCTGTGGTTTTCTCACCTTTGTGACCTGACGGAGAAGCAGCTTCACTTCCACTGCTAATCGAATGATTCGAACCTCGCGCCGACCAACTGGAGCTGGTCATCACGTCCAGGCAGAGGCTGCGTCGTGGGCTGAGCGGCTGTTTTGGAAGCGGGATGCGAGACTGTGGGAGGCTCTGGGTGAAAGGCGTGGGAGAAACCGCCGCCGTGGGGTGAGGATGAGTCGGTGAAGGACTGTTCGATTGGGGACACGAGTAAAGCGAGGACGTGGACGAGGCGGCGGACGGGAAAGCCGTGATGGGAGACGAGGTGAGCAGAGGCTGCACGTCCCCCTCCCCACATGAACTCCTGCCTTTGAAGGAGGGGGAGCAGGGCGGCGTGCTGATGTTGATGCCCTCCCCCAGCGAGGAGGAGCGGCTGCTCTTGGCGGTGGAGCTGGCAGTGGGGCTCATGTAGGAGAGCTGGGGCTTGAGTTTGGGGCTGTCCCAGGGCAGGGGGGAGCGAGGGGACTGGGGGGAGCCGGAGGAGGGGGTGGATAACTGGAAGGAAAGTCTGGGGGTGTTGGGGTCCAGGAAAAGCTGCTGAGGTCTGGAGCACGACTCACTTTGGTCACTAGAGGGCTCTGGTGAGCAAGGAGCTGAAGAAAAACACACAATTTTATATATATAGTTATTTACTTTTACTGATTACAAGCACTTCAGGCATCTTTTTTGTCTTTTTATATCCTGAAACAAGACATTTTTCTGGAATTATACAGTTAAGGGTCAATGACAAAAAGAGGGTCAAAAAACTTATTTTTAAAAAGTTCTTTGAAAATGGATAAAAAACATATTTCTGAGAGAAGAATTATGTTTTCTAACAGATTTCAGTAGTTGCCCAACATTTCAAAGTTTTTAGGTTCATTATTTTTTAGTATTTTTAATTTGAGCACCCAAAAGGTGGCGCAACCAAATATATGAAAATATATTTATATGTTCCTGTTATTTTTTCTGTGTGAAATTATTGGCAAGTATCTCTCAAGTGTCTGTAGTGACTCATAAATTTTCATTTTGTGTGTTTCATTTCTTTTATTTGTGAATAAGATGAATAATTTGATGTTAAAATAACATTTCACATTATTACATTGGTTGTACCACCTGACATGGAAATTGTTCCAGTCACCAATGAAGTGAAAAAACCTTTTTTATCAGTATTTCAGAGAAATCTACAAACTTTTCCACTTGGTCACAAATGTCATTTGGGCTCCTCTGGCTGATGCAGTTTCCTGTTTCCTGTTTTATTCTCTTCACTTTAAAATAAAAGTCTAATGTTACGGTTGCACCACCCTGACATTTGACAAGGTGAAAATTACGGGACAAAAGTTTTTTTTAATTTCTCAACAGCTTTAAAATTCTTTTCATTTGCAAAGAATGTTTTCTTTAAAAAGGTTCAAGCATAAAATAATGCCACTGTATTTTTAATTTCAATTAACAATAACTGACATTCAATTTTTAGAGTTTAATTACTGTGGATACTTGTCAGGACGGTTGCACCACCTGACATTTTGGGGGTTTGAGGAACCAAAACACAAAAAAACATGTTATATTTGAATAGTTTAAAGATGTGTTCAAATAACACAGGTTTCATAGAATAAAGAAATACATGTGATGAAATACTCAATTCATGATGGAAGGAAATATTGCACTCGGACACGAAAAAGGGACGTCACGTCATTGACCCTTGAATAAGCCTCATATAAAGTCCATTGAGACATTCCTACATGAAATAAGACATAAACATTTGCTTAGATTTTATTTTTCTGCAGTGTTGCAGCAAAATAAAAAGCTACACTGAGCAACTGGCATTATTCCTATGCACCAACCTGTCAAGATGTTGAGCATGCCCAAAGTACAGCCCATATTAAGTCAAGGTTTTGGGATGAAAAGTTATTTTTTAAGAAAAAGTCACAAATGGAAGAAAAAAGTCAGTTTTGAGATATGTCAAAATTTTACCGACAGGTCGTAATTTTGAGAACAAAACGTGTCATTTTTAGACAGTGAAAGTCAAAATTATGACCGAAAAGTTAAAATTTTGAAGTAAAAAAGTATTTTTCATAGGATAAGAAACTCTTAATTTTGAGATATAGATGCAAAATTATAAGACAACACAGTCAAAACTTTGAAATAAAGTCAAAGTCATGTATGAAAATAGTCAAAATTTTGAGATGAAAAGTTTCATTTTGAGTTAAGTTCAAATTTTAATCATAATTTTGAGAAAACAAGTGTAATTTTTAGATTGCAAAAAGTCCAAATTTTGAAATGAAGTAAGAATTGTTGGAAAAAAGGTCAACACTTTTAGATAAAAAGTCTAATTCGTAAGATAGTAAACTCTCAATTTTGATATAAATGAAAAATTGGAAGAATTCAAAATTTTTGAAATTTTCTTTATAAAAACACTCAAAAGTTAGAGATAGAGTCATAGTTTGTGCAGAAACAGTCAAAATTATGAGATAATATCTTCAAATACAACGTAATTCTGGACTTGTTAGTTGAATGTGGCTCATATCAAACAATTTAACTTGAAATTAGACAGAGTGAATTGATTAGATTTCAGTTTTTGCAGTGTCTGGAAAAGTAAGTTTAAATAAATAAATAATCAGACTTAAATGTAAATTTATTTTTAAAAGAACAGGATGCAGAAACTCACAGTCTGGGATCAGGTTCTGGACGGAGTGTGATTTCTGCAAACATGACTCTCTGTCAAACGGAGATGGACCTCTGGTTGGGGGGGTGGATAACCTCCACAGGTGGGGGCCTCTCTTCTTCATGAGTCTGAGAGTCGGAGCGCTCTCTATCCTGCTGAAAGAGACAAAAACATGTTTGTGTCAGTCAAACAAGTTGGGCTCAAACTCCTGATCAGAATCTTAAGACCAGATGAAAACTTGCATGAATTTACATTTTGCATCATTTGATCTGAAATCATTTCAAAATGCAAAAAGAAGAAATGGGAGTGAGACTGAAAAGATTGAGTTGGCATTTTTTATCACTTTAGTCTGACATTTAGATGATGGTGTCATTTCTATAACACCACAAAAAAAGTTTTTTTAAGTAGTTTATAGATCTGTAATGTTTGGAGCCATCACAATATGGCCCCAGTAGATCTAGTTTTACGAGACTTCAGGAACATGAAAAATTATTACTTGGATACATGTTGTAAATTCTGCTGCTTTTTTTATGAATATATCGAAGTGATTATTGTTTTTTATACTTATGTTTTAAGTACACTTTTTATATTTTGGATACCAGATAAATGGGGATCCTAATAATTAAAGAAATAAAGTCAATATAAGAATTTAAAAGATAGTTTCTCATTATCTAGATGACAAATACATTTTTACCATCCAACTGAAATCTTAAAATCTATTTTTCACGTGGTACAATCATTCTTTTTTTAATCCAAGACATGTTATAACATAACTGCATAATTTTCAAAACTCCTGATACGTTTTTATTAATGTAGCTGTCAAAAAATTAGCAAATGGAGTAAGAAAAAAGTTTCAAGTGTTACAGTATTATTCTATTTTTAAGAATACTGACATACAAATTTTTCTTATCCCATTAGTAGTTATCTATTTTTTACGTAACAAGCATTCAGACTTCATTTTGGTGTTTAAATAAGTTGAAATTAGACATTTCTCTGAAATTGTTCGTTGAATGTGGCTCATATCAAGAATAATAACTCAATTTTTCACTAAAAATAAGACATAATGACTTGCTTAGATTTCAGTTTTTGCAGCGCAGTTTTTAATTGGACTTAAGATTGTGATCAGGAGTTTATCAATATATCAGACTTCATTTAATCAATCTATGTTCATTTATAAAGCGCCAAATCATAACAAAGAAATTATTTCAAGACATGATAAGAAGTCTTATCTCATCTTAACCAACCATGACAAACTTATACTTTTATTTACAGTTACTCATTATTCATCTACAGTTGATGATAATAATAAAAAAAATGATTTGTGGTGCACGGTGAATAATTGTACAACTGTTGCGTGATCTCAGAGGCAGCTTTTCCAAAATCTGCCTTCTGTTCCTGCCTTATAAACTTATTAATAATTTATAATCCATTTTCAATTCTAATAAAACCCTTTTGGGGATTTTTGATCTCATGATTCATTAATCCAAGTCTGCTAAAGTAACTTAATCCAGAAATAAATCCCACTGAACCCCTCCCTCTGATGGTACCTCTGCTCCACAGTCCTGCTGGGGGAGACTCCGGGGGTCTTGTCCTCGTTGTTTCTGCTCTGGCTCTCGTCCATCATGGGCCGGACTTTGGAGACGGGAGGTTTAGCAGAGTGGCCGCTTTGTTCCTGCCCGTGTAGTTTGGCAAACGGGGGCACGGCCCTGCACAGACAGAGGGGCGGGGTTTAGGGTCGAGGGAGCAGGTGAGGAAAAGCGTGCGATGTAATCCACCACAGAGAGATTACAGGAGAGTTCAACATGTTGGAAAATATACTTTTCACATTCCTGCAGGAAGTGGATCAAGAAAAGTGATTTCACTTTCACCACTCAACCCTGCTCAAGGGCTTGAAAACTACCTTTGTCAGAGAAACAATCTAAGTGGTGAAAAGTGGCAAAACTACAAAAAAGTAGCAATAAAAACAAGAGAGAAACTTGGAAAATAGTCAGAAAGTAGTAGTAGTAGTTTTCAGAGGCCTGACATTTCTGTTTAAAATCTCCCTTTTGTTATGTAATATAAATTTCTGAGACACTGACTTTCATTAGAAACATAAATAAAAACAAAGTATGACATAAATTCATCCAACAAACATAAAATTGAACAAACATAGATGTCATTTCAATCTGACAGCTCTGCTTCACCAGAAAGCTCCACAGATGGTTCAGCAGTGCTGTGTGTGTGTGTGTGTGTGTGTGTGTGTGTGTGTGTGTGTGTGTGTGTGTGTGTGTGTGCATCAGTCCACATGGGATAGTAATTACAGCAGTGAGTCCACACTGGCCTGCAGTGGTCAGCAGTACCTGTTATTATGTCCTCGGGCCAAGAAGCGTGAAGACATGCTGAGCCTGGGGACTCTGCTCTGCTCCTCTGTGAACACACATCAAGTATTTTTTAAAAAAGGAATAAAAGGATAATGGAGACAAAACCACATGAAACACTCAGTGACAGAAAGGGAAGGAAGAATCAGTAACCTAGAGCGACACAGAGGCATTAGTTTTTATCAGAGTGTGTTCATCAGCTGATCAAAAGTTTAAGACCACAACTCTGAGAAGTTAGTTTCTCATTAGTTATTGGACGTTAAAAACCGCGATATAAGTTTCGTTTTACGATAGTTGACAGCTGCCGTTTGTGAGTAGTTTTTATCGGGGATATAAGAAACTTCGGGAAAGAGCCAAAAGGAGACTAAACCTTCTGAAGAAGAAGAAATAAATATTTTTATTTCTCTCTTTTACTTGGCTCTACCAGAAATTCTCTACTGCGCAGACTCTGGCTGCACAATGGCGGCTAGAGAAACGGGGTTTTTTGGCTTCAAAAACGTAGAACGGTGACAAGAGGAAGCACGCTGTCCATTCTATATACAGTCATTGCTCCGTACATTTCTTCTTTTCGGAAAAACCTTAAACCTGATGGTGGATCAGTGATCTTTTCTAAGTCTAAATGAATAAACCTTTGAGAAACATAGGGATGTTTCACCTGTCTTACTGGAGCTCTCTGTCAGAGTTTCATAGTTTTGTTTGAGGAAATCTTCTTGGCTGCGCTCAGCAGTGTCAGTCACCGTCCTCAGCGCCCAGTCCATACTCGTCAGCTCTGCTTTCTGCTCCTCTTCCTCTGTGTCTTCATTCTCTTCATCTGAGCTGTCAGGGCTCAGGGACTCTCCATCAGCAGAATCTGAAGCCAAAACAGACAAAAAGACAAACCTGAGGGAGACAGCGGGAGAAAGAAACACCTTTCCAAAGCCTCCTTGACCTTTTACATGTGGAGCAGATAATCTTTAACAAATGAACAAATGCCAGAACGTTGAGTCTTGTGTGGCAGAAATGTCTGACATGTTATTATCAGGTCTGATAGTGAATAAAACCTCAGACTCTTTGAGCTTAAATCCCACATCAGCTTTTCCTGTATGTAGAAGAGATATCAGGGCTTTCATGTTTATTTCAGCTTTCATTTTAAATCCAGCTCTTGACACACTTTGAGACATTTCTGACTTGAAAGACAAAGTTCTAAAATAAAACATACAAGTGTGGCTTTGATATTAAACTCAAAATTCCTTAAACATTATTCTTTTTCATGTAAACTGAATCCAGTATTTATCTGCCCGTACGCTTCAGAAAGAAAAAACTCGCACTGAGAGGAAGTGTGTGTTAAGTTTTACAGAGGATACAGAAGTGGCTTTACGTTTTCACATATCAATTCAGATAAAAATACAACCAATGAATCCTTTTTCTAAACAATTGAAACCACAAGCCTTGTTCTCTGTACGTTGTGCAACTTCTTGTTCCAAAATCAGCCCTGAGCCGAGGAAAAGCCTTTTTGTTTCCTGCCCCTGTTACATGATGTAATCCAGTTTAGGAACTCTTAATGTTTTAAATTCATAGGAATATCTGCAGCAGCTCATCATATGTCTGTGTTTGTTCAGTTTTATACTTTGGTGCGAATCAAATTTAAGACTTGAGGCCTGAGAGACTTAGATCCTAAATAAGGAGTGACAAATTGTATATGGGTCAATGACGTGACATCCACTTTTTTGTGTCCGAGTGCAATATTTCCTTCCATCATGAATTGAGTATTTCATCACATGTATTTCTTTATTCTATGAAACCTGTCTTATTTGAACACATCTTTAAACTATTAAAATATAACATTTTTTTTTGTGTTTTGGTTCCTCAAACCCCCAAAATGTCAGGTGGTGCAACCGTCCTGACAAGTAACCACAGTAATTAAACTCTAAAAATTGAATGTCAGTTATTGTAAGTGGAAATTAAAAACACAGTGGCATTATTTTATGCTTACACATGCTATTTTGCTCATTTGACAAACACAATCCTCAGTGCACCCAGTTAGTACATCAGCTTTGCATGCACTATCAAGTTGTGTTTTTATAGACACAAACCTTGATGTGTTTGTTTCTCATGTTGATTTACCTGTTGCTGCTTATCTGAGCAAAGCTTCCCTGCCTCAAAGATAAGATAAAACAATAAGTGTGTTCCTTTTGTCTGTGTTTTCATGTGTGGTGCTGCTCTCGTGGGTGTAGGGCCTCACCATCCTGCAGCTGGTCGGGGCTGGACTCCCTGCTGTCATAGTCCAGAGAGCAGGCGCTGTCTGGGCTGCGGCTCTCTTGGCTCTGGCAGCGAATCCCTCGGCTCTGCATCCTGCAGTGCTGCTCCTTCACTTTGTATTCGCTTAAGAGGAAATTAAAAGTGAAAAGGAGAAAATTAAAATGAAGAATAAAGAAGTTTTTCCCCTCACAGGGTCAGTGTGATCGTTTCTGAGAGGAGCTTAGAGGAGATTCACCTGCCGTGTAGACTTGGATGGGTTTTGTTCTCTTCGGGGTACAGCACAGATCCATCAGTCCCCCTGATGCCCTTGGATGTTTGGGAGGACAGCCAGTCCGCATGAGGCCAAGGCCAAAGCCTCTTGGCTCTCTCCTCCAACTGCAGTGGCAGAAAATTAGCATAACATCTCAGCGTTTCCATCACAGGTACATGTATCCACACAGACAGCGAGCTGCTTTTCCTCTCAGATGATTTGTTGGTTTGTTCGTACCTCTGGCTCCTGCAGGCTGGACGTGCTCTGTCGCTCTCTGTCATGACGGAAAATGTTTGGGTTCTTCTTATGAGAAAAGGAGTCCAGCTGCCTCAGGTCCAGCATGGACTTCACCATCACTTCCAGAGAGCCCATACGATTGGACCAGCGCCGCCGCGGTCGTCTGGTCGGGTTTGGAGTTACTTGGCCAGCGTCCACGTGCTGGAAAGAACAAAGAATTAAAAGTTGATTTTGTGAACACAGATGTTGTTCAAAGAGGTCTACATAAAGATAGACTTAAGAAAAACATCAGGAAGAGTTTATGTATCTTTCTCGCTCTTGGTTTTTCCCTTCGTTGGACTTATTTGCAGGGTACACTGCGTTGTTCTGTGCGCACTTTTACTACGAGTGGGTATTGATGAGATTCTATTGATACCAATGACACCAGTGACCTTATCTAGTTGTACAGGTTTTCAATCAACAACTTCATTCAAGTTTACTAGTAAATAGATATGAAATTAGTCAATGGATTTAGATATCTATAGATGAAAATAGGTAGAAATAAGTAAAATTCACATGTGAGGTGATGTCAATGTATTCTTTGTCGTATGTTATGTGGGTCAATGAGGTGACGTCCCCTTTTTTTGTGTCCGAGTGCAATATTTCCTTCCATCATGAATTGAGTATTTCATCACATGTATTTCTTTATTCTAAGAAACCTGTGTTATTTGAACACATCTTTAAACTATTAAAATATAACATGTTTTTTTGTGTTTTGGTTCCTCAAACCCCCAAAATGTCAGGTGGTGCAACCGTCCTGACAAGTATCCACAGTAATTAAACTCTAAAAATTGAATGTCAGTTATTGTAAATGGAAATTAAAAATACAGTGGCATTATTTTATGCTTNGAACCTTTTTAAATAAAACATTCTTTGCAAATAAAAAGAATTTTAAAGCTGTTGAGAAATTTAAAAAACTTTTGTCCCGTAATTTTCACCTTGTCAAATGTCAGGGTGGTGCAACCGTAACATTAGACTTTTATTTTAAAGTGAAGAGAATAAAACAGGAAACAGGAAACTGCATCAGCCAGAGGAGCCCAAATGACATTTGTGACCAAGTGGAAAAGTTTGTAGATTTCTCTGAAATACTGATAAAAAAGGTTTTTTCACTTCATTGGTGACTGGAACAATTTCCATGGCAGGTGGTTACAACCAATGTAATAATGTGAAATCAATAAAATTGTAGTTTAATAAATAGAATAAGTGTTTATTTTCTTTACTTTGTGTGTTTTACTTTTACATACTCAGTGATGTCTGTGAACTCTCTATGAACGGTTATTAAAGTGTGTCTTTTTTATTGTCCTTGTATATTTATATAAAAGTATATAAACCAACGCGGTGGACACATTTTTGGGTGCTCAAATTAAAAAATTATTAACTTAAAAACTTTGAAATGTTGGTCAACTACTGAAATCTGTTAGAAAACATAATTCTTCACTCAGAAATATGTTTTTATCCCTTTTCAAAGAACTTTCTAAAAATACATTTTTTGACCCTCTTTTTGTCATTGACCCGTATATGTCATTAAAGGCTTCTTATGTTGTTCCTATGTTCCAAAAGTTCTGGCTACCGGCGTACATGTGACACCAGAGTTTCCTAAAAATGTTCACTTTGGTGGAGTTTTCAGAAAGGATCAATTTTAGTGGTTTTGTGTGGATGACAAGACTTAATCTCTGTGTGTTAAAGTCAAGGCAGAAATCCTTTATGACACTTCAGCCCCTCTAAAGTACTGAGAGAAACCTTTAAAAGATATAAAACTGAACTGAACTGTCCACCCAAAGCATTGACTGAATATTACAGGTTTTCATGAAAGCTCTTTGTTCTGTCCAGGAAACAAAAATGATAACCAACCTTTGTCAGTGTCCAGTCCTGTCCTTCATCTGAGCAGCCTGTTGTTGAAAGATCACACTGATCAGAGGTTTGTTTGATTCTTGACTTGTTTTTTCAAGATCAGGAAAACTTTCTTAATAAAGCAGGTGTTTCTTCTCAAACAGACGTGGTTATTCTGAATCACAGCGTCTGTAACTACCTGTGTCCTCCTCTCCAGGGCTGCTGTCAGAGGAGGTGAGAGTCGCAATGTCCTCTGAGTCCATGTGGTTGTCGTTCTCCGGCCCGTCCTCGTCCTCGTGCTCCCGGTCGCTGTCAGAGGACAGACCTCCCAGAGTGGGGGCGCTGTACACCTCCCTCCTGAATTCACAGACAAAGAGCTCCACATGTTAGCAGTCGTTATATTTAAACATTGACTTTATCCTCAAACAAAGGCTTTTTTTTTTCATGACAGTGCCCATTGAGTGTTCCTCTGAGAGCTGCAGGGGGCGTTTGTGTGTCCTCACCTGAGGCTGGAGGTCCTTCCAGGTGATGTGTTTTGATTTTGTCGGAGCTGGCAGAGTCTCTCTCTCATGCTGATTGTCAGTTCTGGAGCCAGGCGCCACACAAAGATACAGCTGGGAGATAAAAGCGTTCAGGCATTAAAAATTCAACATTTCATCTCAGCTCGGCTGTTGAGGAAACTGTCTGCAAACACATTTCCCCGCTCATTTCCTCTGGCAGCAGAAGCTCAGGATGATTAGAATTGGGTAGAAAAGAATAAAACTACTGCTTTTCCCACTGTAGTTTTATTCTGGTGAGATGTTCATTGTTACGGCTGGGATTTAAATATAGAACTAATACTTAAATAAGGGAGTCTTTCCTCTGACTTAATACTTAGTTTTTATCACCTAAAGAAGTGCAGACAAAGTCTCTACTCTTCAATTTTACTTCAAAGAGTGGACAGCGGACTGTGTCTTTAGTTTACAAACGTCAGCAACCATTTGAATTAGGGTCACTGCTGGAGACGTTTTGTGTTTTATACCATTTCAATTCGATAAAACAATTCTGGTAATGATTAAACAGTTCAAATGATTTCCTCACACATACAGTTGTGCTCAAAAGTTTCTATACCACGGCATAATTTATGACTTTTGGGGCATTTCTCAGAGAATTTGAATGATGACACAAAAACTCACTCATGGTTAGTGTTTGGGTGAAGACATTTATTAACAAACAACTGTGTTTACTCTTTTTAAATCATAAAGTTTCCATCCCCAACTTCTTAATAGCGTGTATTTCCCCCNACGTCTGTTTCAGAGATGAGAAGTTAAAATGAAGTTTCTCACCTGTCGCCTGACACAGAAATCAAATGTTTGCAGTCGTTGGTAAACTTAATCCCAGTGACGACCTCTGCAAAACACAAAATATGGTAAAGTTAAGCTATTTTGTTTTCTGGTAATGATTAAACAGTTCAAATGATTTCCTCACACATACAGTTGTGCTCAAAAGTTTCTATACCACGGCATAATTTATGACTTTTGGGGCATTTCTCAGAGAATTTGAATGATGACACAAAAACTCACTCATGGTTAGTGTTTGGGTGAAGACATTTATTAACAAACAACTGTGTTTACTCTTTTTAAATCATAAAGTTTCCATCCCCAACTTCTTAATAGCGTGTATTTCCCCCTTTAACATCAATGACAGCTTGAAGTCTTTTCTGCTGGTTGTGGATGAGGGTCTTTATTTTCTCAGATGGTAAAACTGACCATTCTTCTTGGCAAAAAGCCTCCAGTTCCTGTAAATTCTTGGTCTGTCTTGCATGAACTGCAGGTTTGAGATCTCCCCAGAGTGGCTCAATGATATTGAGGTCAGGAGACTGAGATGGCCACTCCAGAACCTTCACTTTATTCTGCTGTAGCAAATGGCAGGACCCAAATGTTGTCTTTTCATCTAAAATTTTTCACTTTTTGATATCAAGAATATGACGTCTTCTCTAAAATATCAACTTTGTATCTCAAATTTTAACTTCATCTTAAATTTTTTGTCCTTAATCTCAAATATTGGTCTTTTCTCAAGGTTTGACTCTTTATCTAAAACTTTATGAAAAACGATTAAAACTGAAAATAGAGTTCCTAAACTTGAATTTTAGAGTATTAGGTTTAAATATAGAGTCTAAAACGAAGTTAATAGGGTTTAAACTGGAAGGCAGATTTTAAAAACTTTATACTGAAATGGGAGTTAAAAAAACACACACAAACACAACCCCCCCCAATAGAGTTTTAAGACTAAAAAAAAAAGAGAACATTTTGACAATTTATCTTAATTTTTTTTCTTTCATCTCAAAAAATTTGGATTTTTTTTCCACCTCTTTTTTTTTTGTTGTTGCAAAATTTCAACTTTAAGCTAAAAACTTTGACTTGGCCTTGTGAGACTGAGATGGCCACTCCAGAGCCTCCACTTTATTCTGCTGTAGCCAATGGCAGGTCCACTTGTCCTTGTGTTTTGGTTCATTGTCATGTGTGAACGTCCAAGTACGTCTCATGTGCAGCTTCTGGGCTGATGAGTGTAAATTTTCCTCCAGTATTTTCTGATAACATGCTGCATTCATCTCTCAAAAATAAAGTTTTGGAAGTTTTGATTGTCATTATGATTTAAAAAGAGTAAACTCCTTTTTTTCCCCCAACCACTAACCAAGAGTGACAGAAAGGTTTTTGTGAAATCATTCATATTCCCTGAGAAAAGGCCAAAAAAAATCATAAATTCTGCCAGAGTATGTGAACTTTTGATCACAACTGTATAAGATCTGTTAATTTTCTTACCTGAGTGTCCAAACATGGTGGCGACACACTCCCCTGAGAAGAAGTCAAAGATGCTGATGTTTTTATCGGAGCAGCTGGTGGCCACATATTGTCCTGATGGATCGAGCTGAACCTGAAAAAACATTTAACAATAATTTTTCTGTGCATTCAATTAATGAGTGACACTTTTGATGTTTTTGATGCTGTGAAGGAAAATGTTACCCTGAGCAGACTTCCATCTTCACTCACGGATCCCTTGTAGAGTTTCTTCTGTTTGCCGCTGCTGATGTTGAAAATCCTGCAAGAAGAAAGAAGTTGAATAAAAACAGTCATAAAATTAAATCTGCAGACTTTTGAAGAGTATAAAACTTCCTGCACGCTCACCTGATGCAGCGGTCCTGAGAGGCGACGGCGGCGTACTTGGAGGTCGGATCGACGCCCATGTCGTAAAGCGTGGTTTTCCTCACGCTGTGGTGGGAACATCTGAACTCTGTTCCTCTGTCAGTCTGTGAAACGATGTTTCAGGAGCAGAATCTTAATCACATATAACACCTGACAGACAGATTGAGCATATTAAAAATACAGGTGGGTGAGAGATGGTTGGTGTGACCATAAAAATCTGATATTACACAAAAAAGATACTTTGAATATGATTTGAACAGTTGTCTACACTGTACAATGTGACATTTAAAATGATTTTTAAACAACTGACCCAAAAATAGAGAGGAAACATTGTTGCACACTGACCGATCAGTGTAACAAAACTCATGGTATCAGGTTTAGAAATGTTATTTTTATTTTTTATTTTTCCAATATATTTTTATTGAGTTTTCAAAAATATGGATTCAAATTAATCCAGGTTTCTTCAGAAACAACAACTGGAGTTCTGATAGAACATACCAGAACATCATTACAGAACATGATCAGAAACTTCCCCAAAATAAAAAAAATAAAAATTGAGAAAGAAGATGAAGGACAATGACGATAGATCAGAGTTTTTAAAATTAAGACAATAAAAATGATAATAACAGCAAATAATAGTCATAATAAGAATAAGAATAAGAATAGTAGTAATAAGAATAATAATAATAATAATAAAAGTCACATTTCATCCATAAATACTTGAGGAGTATAAAATACAAACAAACATACAATAAGAAAACCAAATTTGGGGGGGGGGGGTATACATTCATCCACACTAGAAATGTTATTTTAAATTATACTTTGAGATTATGTTTCACAACAAATAACTTATTTCATCAGTACACTTGCAGAACTTCTTGGAAGGTGAAATATTTAATACTTGTCTTGCTTTTCTGGTTAATCCAATTAACGACCTAATGAGACTGATTCTTAAATTGGTCCACACATTCAAACAAACATCTAACATGTTGTTTTGCATGACATAACATTCAATACTCGGAACAGCACACCAGAAAAACTACTCTGGGAAACACCAGCACTAACTGTGCTGATGTGCTAGAATGATCCCAATGTGAGAAAATGCAGCTGTGCAAGGAGTTTTTCCATAGTAGAAACAGCATGGCTCCTTTTTGTGACAGGCTCCAAATCAGCCTTTGGCTCATCCAGCAGCTCAAACTCACTTTATTTCTATAAATAGTCCAATTATGTTAACACGTAACCAGAAGATTCACACTCACCTGCCTTTCAAATGTGCAAAATATAGACGCAAAACACAACAGCAATCAGTTTCAGGTTTGATAAATAAGATTGCAGATGCTTTATGTTTATATTTGGGTCAATGACGTGACGTCCCTTTTTTGTGTCCGAGTGCAATATTTCCTTCCATCATGAATTGAGTATTTCATCACATGTATTTCTTTATTCTATGAAACCTGTGTTATTTGAACACATCTTTAAACTATTAAAACATAACATGTTTTTTTGTGTTTTGGTACCTCAAACCCCCAAAATGTCAGGTGGTGCAACCGTCCTGACAAGTATCCACAGTAATTAAACTCTAAAAATTGAATGTCAGTTATTGTAAATAGAAATTAAAAATACAGTGGCATTATTTTATGCTTGAACCTTTTTAAATAAAACATTCTTTGCAAATAAAAAGAATTTTAAAGCTGTTGAGAAATGTAAAAAACTTTTGTCCCGTAATTTTCACCTTGTCAAATGTCAGGGTGGTGCAACCGTAACATTAGACTTTTATTTTAAAGTGAAGAGAATAAAACAGGAAACAGNTGACATTTGTGACCAAGTGGAAAAGTTTGTAGATTTCTCTGAAATACTGATAAAAAAGGTTTTTTCACTTCATTGGTGACTGGAACAATTTCCATGTCAGGTGGTACAACCAATGTAATAATGTGAAATGTTATTTTAACATCAAATTATTTATCTTATTCACAAATAAAAGAAATGAAACACACAAAATGAAAGTGTATGAGTCACTACAGACACTTGAGAGATACTTGCCAATAATTTCACACAGAAAAAATAACAGGAACATATAAATATATTTTCATATATTTGGTTGCGCCACCTGACATTTTTGGGTGCTCAAATTAAAAATACTAAAAAAATAATGAACCTAAAAACTTTGAAATGTTGGTCAACAACTGAAATCTGTTAGAAAACATAATTCTTCTCCCAGATATATGTTTTTATCCATTTTCAAAGAACTTTTTAAAAAAACGTTTTTAGACCCTCTTTTTGTCATTGACCCATTTGCATCTCCTGCTCCCTGTGTTATGTAATAATCTGCATGTTATCTGTAAATTCATGAACGCTGACATGCTAAATATATTTATAGGCATGAAACAAAGCACACTTAAGGTATAAATAAAGTCACCAAACAGGAGAAATTTCACCCAAACTTTCTGTTCATTTGAGTCATACTTGAACAATTATTCTGAGCCAGTACTAATACTGACACTTCTGAAAAAATTTTCACAATTGTTCCCTTTATTATGACACCAGAATGAGTCAAACAGACTTTGTAGATTCAGATTTAAACTCTATTCAATTTGGGTATGTCATTTTTTAAGCAGAAAGCCACAAAAGAGAACAGGTTTTTAGAGGTTAAAGGCAGAACATTGTGTACTTTTCATTCTGAAGTCATAGAAAACCAGTGTTAGTGCATCCAATTGTTCACGTTAAAGGTCTTATTCACAATCTTTGATACAGGAAACGAGAACAGATGGCATGAAAGACGGAGCAAAAGAAAGACTCCCGTCGCACAGTACTGTCGAAAGAAGTCAGTCGCGAGGTATTTTCTGACGTTCGTCTCTTCAGAGAGGTTTCTGATTGTTCGGTAACAAATAACAAGTAACAAGAAGTTTGTTAGATTGCAGATACTGAGTGTCGTCGTCGGGACTTAGCACAGAATGCTTCTTAAAACATTGAGACTGGCTACAGAAAATTGTCCCAGTGACCCAGAAGCAAATTTAGATTGTGCCTCATTTAGTTATACAAGTTTAAGCTCAAAAGCTCCTATTGTGGTTCAGCTGTCGAGATTTGCTCACAGGCAAAAGATAAACAAAACCTGTTCCTGTTGTTATGCAAATTAAGTTCTTAATCGAGGAACTAATAAAGAGTTTTAGTCAAATGCAGTGGAGCAGAAATACTCAGTGTAATCTGTGTTTTATCATCCTGAACATGTGAATAACCCAGAGTTTTAATGGAAATCAAACTAAAAATCTGACCTGTGTGAAGAAAAGCGTGAGATGATGGGTTGAACATTTCTCACCTTGTGTGCAGTGCGGAAATAAATGCTCTTATCGGCCCCACAGCTGATCATCCTCACTTTGTTGTCATTAGCTGGAGACAAAGATCAAAACATTTAACAATGATTTTTCATCCTGGAGAGGAATCTTGACTTTTAAAGCCTGTAAGCCATACAGATAACAATGCAACCAGTCACCTACTACAACCATATTCCACTGAAGTTGGGACATTGTGTAAAACGTAAATATAAGCAGGATATTTAATGTTCAAACTGAAAAACTTATTTTTTTCTGTCCAAATATTCACTCATTATGAATTGGGTGTCTGCATCACGTTCCTAAAAAGCTGGAACAGGTTCATGTTTCCCACTGTGTTTCATCACTTTTCCCTTAACAACACTCAACAAGTGTTTGTGAACTGAGGACACTAATTGTTGAAGCTTTGGAGCTGGAATTCTTTCACAGTCTTGTTGATGAACAACTTCAGTTGATCAACAGTCCAGGGTCTTCGTTCTTGTATTTTCTGCTTCACACATTTTCAATGGGAGACAGGTCTGAACTGCAGGCAGGTCAGTCCAGTTGCTGCACTCTTCTACTACAGAGCCACGCTGTTGTAACAGGAGCAGAATGTGTCTTGGTTTCATTGTCTTGCTGAAATAATCAGGGACGTCCCTGAAAAAGACAAAGTGTCTTGGATGGCAGCAGATGTTGCTCTAAAACCTGTTTGTACCTTTCAGCATTAATGCTGCCTTCACAGATACTGGGACAGTTACCCATGATGCCATGGGCACTAACACACCCCCATACCATCACAGATGCTGCTTTTGAACTTTGTGCTGAGAACAATCTGAATTGTCCTTTTCCTCTTTGGCCTGGAGGACACCACGTCCAGGATTTCCAAAAAGAGTTTAAATGTGGACTCGTCAGACCACAGCAGACTTTTCCACTTTGCCTCAGTCCATCTCAGATGAGCTCGGGCCCAGAGAAGCTGCCGGCGGCGGCGTTTGTGTGTGTTGTTGATGTCTGACTTTGTCTTTGCATGGTAGAGTTTGAACTGTCACTTGTAGATGTAGTGATGAACTGTGTTAACTGACAATGGTTTTCTGAAGTGTTCCTGAGCCCACGTGCTAATATCCTTTACACAATGATGTGGGTTTTTAATGCAGCGCCGCCTGAGGGGTCAAAGGCCATTCAATGTTGGTTTTGGGCCTTGCTGCTTACGTGCAGAGATTTCTCCAGATTCTCTGAATCTTTTGATGATATTATGGTCTGTAGATGATGAAATCCATCAATTCCTGCAGTTGGACAAAGTTGAGGAACATTGTTCTTCAACTGTTGGACTATTTGCTCACGCAGTTGTTGACAAAGTGGTGAACCTGGCTCCATCTTTGCTTGTGAAGGACTGAGCCTTTTGGGGATGATGCTCCTTTTATACCCAATCATGACACTCACCTGTTTAAATCAACCTGTTCACCTGTGGAATGATCCAAACAGCTGTTTTTTCAGCATCAGCAACTTTATCAGACTTTTGTTGCTCCTGTCCAAGCTTTTTAGGAATGTGTTGCAGGCATCAAATTAAAAATAAGAGAATATTTGCAAAAAACAAAGAACATTTTACACAACATCCCAAACTAGGATTATAGAAGTACTTTCTAGGGAGTTTCAACACCTGGAGAAAATCTGTCATCAGTGTAAACTATGGTTCTCCAAACTCAAAGGCAGATTATGATGTAAGAGCAGCGGCTGGGAGAGAGAAAAGTACAAAACAGGCAACGCAGTCTTACAACAAACAGAGCTCCACCTCTAAACAAATGTATAGTTGTCATCTATTATTTAAACAAACACGACTGCAGGAGGAATAAAAGAGAGACTTTGTGTGCGACTAAATGGAGATGAAAGCGAGGATTAAGCAAAGATTAGCTGTCAGATGTTGACAGTGTCTCTTGTGGCTCACCAGCGAAGCGGACGGCTGTTATGGATGAAGAGTGTTCATCGAGAGTCTGCACCAGACTGTAGTCGTCCTCAGCATCCAAGACGTGGATCAGACGGTCCCTGCTCGCTGTGGCCAGCAGCTTCAGGCCTGACAGGAGAGAAAACAGCTTAATCACATGTCAGATACACAGGCAGTGTAAAAATAGTCTCCACACACACACACACACACACACACACACACACACACACACACCGCTCACCTGTTTCTGGTTTACTGTATTCAAGACAGAGGATCTCAGCATCATGAGCTTCCACTTTGAGAATCTCCTCCATGCTGTTCAGGTCATAAACCCTTAAAAATATAAAAAATATATTTTTTTTGTAGGATGGAATTCATTTTAATGCTGTGGTTTGCATTTTTTTTTTCAGTGCCCCTTTTTTGTAAATAAAACTATTTTTTAGGGTCCTTTGACTCTCCACAGCAATACCTCATGCTCTAAAATGAACACACATGCTCGTCTTCATCAATTTTTTTTATCATTATCAGCTATTTTTCTGATAATTTCATCTTTATCATCTTACAATTGTGACTTTTCAACTCAAAATCTTGACCGTTTTTTCACGATATTGATTTTTCTCTCATCATTTTGGCTTTGTTTCAAAAAATTAAATGTATCGTTTTACATTTTTGATTTTTTTATCTCAAAATTTTAACTTTCATTTCTGGAAATTTTCTTTATCATCCCCCTATTTTGTTACCCTATCACAAAATTTTGACTTTCTGTTACATAATTTTAGTTCTTTTTCTAATAAATTTGGTTTTATAATTGCCTCTTTATAATTTTTACTTTGTCAGCTTACATTATTTTTTAACTTTTTTTATCACCAAATCTTGACTTTTTGTCACCATTCGCCTTTTTTTTAAAGTTTTTACTTCTTTTTCGAAATTTTAACTTTCGTTTCTGAAAAAGTTTCTTTATCATCTTCCAATTTTGGCGTCTTATCACAAAATTTTGACTATTTAATTCAAAAATTTGACTTTCTATTACAAAAATTTAGCTTTTTTTTTACTTTGTCTTTATCTCTTCATACTTTTTACTTTGTCATCTTATATTTTTGACTTCTTTTCATCACCAAATCTTGACTTTTTGTCATCATTGGCCTTTTTTTTAAGTTTTAACTTCTTTTTCGAAATTTTAACTTTTGTTTCTGAAAGAGTTTCTTTAATTCAAAACTTTTGACTTTCTATTACAAAGATTTTGGCTTTTTTTACTTTGTCTTAATCTCTTCATAATTTTTACTTTGTCATCTTATATTTTTGACTTTTTTTTATCACCAAATCTTGACTTTTTGTCATCATTGGCCTTTTTTTTAAGTTTTAACTCCTTTTTCGAAATTTTAACTTTTGTTTCTGAAAGAGTTTCTTTAATTCAAAACTTTTGACTTTCTATTACAAAGATTTTGGCTTTTTTTACTTTGTCTTAATCTCTTCATAATTTTTACTTTGTCATCTTATATTTTTGACTTTTTTTTATCACCAAATCTTGACCTTCTATGGTTTGCAAATATGCAAAAGCCCTATCTATTTGAAATACTGTCACAAATAACTTGTACATAACTTTAACTTGCAGAAAATAGCAGAAAACTATTCATAATTATGGCTGAATAATGATTTTTTTTTAGATTAAAAACAAAAAACTGCTTCTCTGCATTCACTTATTTCTTACCAGGAAACATCAACTTACTCACAAATGAATTAAGTTGTCACTTTGACTGAAATATTATCCGTGACACTGCAACATGTTTGTTTTCAATTATAATTGTGTATCTACACACTGACTCTGACTCTCTTGGCTCTCGCCGCCCTGTCATAAATCTGCAACCTTCGAGGGGTCACGCCCCCCAGTTTGAAAACCACTGCCCGAATGTTTCACCAGTCTGAGTTTTAGTCTGAGTATCTTACCTGAGCATCCCGTTACGATCTCCAGAAGCCAGGTGTTTGCCGTCTGGACTGACACAGATAGTCCTGATGCCCGTCCTGCTCTCCGCCGTCTGTCCGTCCCCGGCTTTGTCCGCGCTCATGTTCGTCACGCATTCTGGATCCAACAAGGCACTGGTGTTTCCGTCGATGTAGAGTATTTTCAGAAGGTCCTGCAGAGCGATGACAACAATGAGGGACGGAGAAATGAGCTTGATCTGGAATGTCAAATATTTCTTTTTAGGGACGACAAACTCACGCTGCTGAGGATGTTCTGAGGGTGAGTCCAGTCGTCCGTGCGCCACAGTCTGATGGTGTTGTCGGCTGAGGAAGTGAGGAACGCACCAGACGACAAACCAGCACCGAATTCTCCAGGAACATCCGGAAACATCTGAGGAAAGATGATCATAGACCATACGGAGGATTAGCAATCAGCAAACACTCCTCTAAAACTCCTGTCCTCACAAATGACCCTTTTCAAACTCTCATGTAACACACCTGAACACAATCTTAAGACCAGTTTAAAACTTGCACAAGTTTACATTTTCCACTGTTGGATCTTAATAAGGTTCCTGTCATGGAATTTTCCTAATTCCTTATTATTCTACACAATTATTACCTTAATTTCCTCTGTATGTCTCAAACATAGTCACAGCCTGTATTTGGCCTTAGATACACACATTCCTGTATTCCTCCAAAGTGAGGACTGTTTTTCTTGTATCAGGATGAGAGGGACATCCTAAGCTGAACTCATTGGTCTCCTAAATAGACATAACAACCTTCAGAAATGATAAATACTGAATACACAGAGAGGTCTGGCAGAATTGACTCTGCACTACACTGCGCATCCAAGTGTACTGTCTGTCTCTTCTCCTCGATCGAACTACATAAACTTTTACAACTTAAGTCATCTGAGTCTCCTGAGTTTTCTTCGTCAAGTGGTCAAGCTTCCAGAAAATTCCTCAACAGTTCCAAGTGGAGTTTAAAACGCAAAAAAAAAGTGTTTCAGCATGTTGGATGTGAGTGTTTCCAGGAGGTTTAGTGTGAACGTTGCTCCAAGTGGTGAAGATGCTTCATGTTTGGCCTCCACTGTCTGGAACTGACGTCTATTTATGTAAACTTCCCTCTTCATCCATCCCATAATGCTCTCACTGTGATTTAGATCAGGGGAACACACAGGATGATCCAAAAGAGAGAGATTATTCCTCTGCAGCGTTGTCCTGTTGAAAAACCCAGTCATTACCACACAGACCAGGGCCCTCAGTCATGAAGGACGCCCCCTGCAGCATCTCCTCGTCATGACAGTAACGTTGGACGCCATCAGGACCATCAAGGTTCAGTTTTCTCTCCTCAGAGAATCAAACTTTCTTCCAACTTTTAATGTCCCATGATGCTCTCTGTCAAAGTCCAAACGGGCGATTTAGTGGAAGAAGACGAGGCCTTTGAAGAGGTTTTTGTTCTTAAAGCTCTTCTCTCTCAGACGCCGTCTGATGGTTATTGGGCTTCAGTCGACTCCAGTAACGACCTTAATTTGGGTTTGTCGGCGTTGGTGAAATGTTTTTGTGTCTACCACTTAACTTTTTTGTTCCATAACCCTCAGGATCTTTGAAGAAATTAAAAATTTCTCTTACTGCGTCCAACCTCAGCAGTGATGGCGTTGCATTGGGAGAGTCCTTCATTATCCATCCATCCATTTTCTTAACTGTCTATCCTGCTATTCAGGGTTGTGCGTGGCTGGAGCCTATCCTAGCTGTCATTGGGCGGGAGGCGGGGTACACCCTGGATTGGTTGCCAGTCAATCGCAGGGCTGACATATAGACAAACAACCATTCACGCACACAATCACACCTACGGTCAATTTAGAGTGATCAAGTCCTTGATTATGTAGCTCAATAATCCGACCACACTCAAAGAGAGAAAGAATTTTAGCCTTTACCATCGGGAGTTCATGATGGTTTTAAAACCTGACAGAAAATGTCCTTGAATCCACATTTTTGTGAAGGTTTTATAAATTAGTGCAAATTTTTCAACCAGTCTTCAGATTCTGATCAGTGGTTTTACTTCGTGTATCTTGAAGATGTCGTGTTTTCACAGGTTTCTCATTTACCTCCAAGTCTCCGACACAGGCGGCGTGAAAGAGAGCGGAGTGCACCTTCCCCACCCTGTTGACGTCTCTCACATCCCACACGTAAAGACTGTGGTCATTGTAAACACAGCTGAGCCAGTGGCTGACGGGGTCATAGGTCACTGCGATGGCATCTGGGTAACGAGTGTCTGTCTTGGTCGAGAATAAATGGCTGGAAGGAGAGAAATGAAAGAACATATTTGGGTCAATGACAAAAAGAGGGTCTAAAAAAGTATTTTTAAAAAACTCTTTGAAAATGGATAAAAACATATTTCTGAGAGAATTATGTTTTCTAACAGATTTCAGTAGTTGACCAACATTTCAAAGTTTTTTGGTTCATTATTTTTTAGTATTTTTAATTTGAGCACCCAAAAATGTCAGGTGGCTCAACCAAATATATGAAAATATATTTTTATGTTCCTGTTATTTTTTCTGTGTGAAATTATTGGCAAGTATCTCTCAAGTGTCTGTAGTGACTCATACATTTTCATTTTGTGTGATTCATTTCTTTTATTTGTGAATAAGATAAATAATTTGATGTTAAAATAACATTTCACATTATTACATTGGTTGTACCACCTGACATGGAAATTGTTCCAGTCACCAATGAAGTGAAAAAACCTTTTTTATCAGTATTTCAGAGAAATCTACAAACTTTTCCACTTGGTCACAAATGTCATTTGGGCTCCTCTGGCTGATGCAGTTTCCTGTTTCCTGTTTTATTCTCTTCACTTTAAAATAAAAGTCTAATGTTACGGTTGCACCACCCTGACATTTGACAAGGTGAAAATTACGGGACAAAAGTTTTTTAACTTTCTCAACAGCTTTAAAATTCTTTTTATTTACAAAGAATGTTTTATTTAAAAAGGTTCAAGCATAAAATAATGCCACTGTATTTTTAATTTCCATTTACAATAACTGACATTCAATTTTTAGAAAAAAAGGGACGTCACGTCATTGACCCATTTACAGATCCTGGCTTTTTATTATTCTTTCTTATCCTCTTGTTCAGACATGTTCATCCAGAGCTCATCAACTTAAGTTTCTGGCTTCATTTATGTCAAACTACATCAGCTTTAATCCCAGACAGGAACTTACTTTCTGCCTCCTCTGCTCAGAGTTTTTCAACAACGAAGAGATTTGTCTGCAAGTCGCAGATGCTGCTGCAGCCAAACTGAACAGTCAGCAGAATATTCATGAAACACCCACACCAGGATCCCCCTCCCTCAACCTGCTCAAATATCTTTTTGTTTCATTCCGGCTATCCAACTAGTCATGCTGGAAAAGGCCACAGTTTATGGCGTGTTTGTTAGAAAATGAGCAATAGTGCAGTGTTTTTTTTTAGCCTGTACAGTCACATGACAAAATGTTCGTCACAGACTCTGAAATCATCCAGACGCTGTGGAAATGCCACCTGATGAAGAAGAACTATGAATAGAGAGGATCTGATCCTGCAGTGGATCTCTGCCAGCGTAAAGCTCTTCCTCACCTGGCGTCTGTGACGGCCGAGACGTCAGCGCCGAGAGGATGTGGCCGCGGCAGCGTGCAGACGAAGTGCAGGTCGACCGGACTGAAGGCGCGAACCGTTCCGTCCGCGCAGCCGCAGAAGATCAAGTCTTCTGAGAGAGTCAGACACTGAGCCGCTCCCATCTACAAAAACAGAAAACAGAAAACAATCAAGGCTGAACAAAAATAATCTAAGTGCAATTGTTTGTCGATGTATTGAAACTGCAATTTATTGTGCCATTATTTCCAGGCTCCCTATCTTATGTGTTATATTAACTGTTTTTTTTGTTGTTTTTTTTCCCAAATTATTTTTTATTTATTTTGGAAAAATCAACAATAAACACATACACACAACACAACATTCATCCATAACATAACACAGTGCCCTTTCATAGAAATTTATGACAAAGACAAAGACAAAGCAACCTATTACACTATCACTCATATCCCACTATTTTGATATACGACATAAAAGGTTCCCAGACATTCTCAAAAATGTTTTGTTTGCCCTTCAGCAGATATGTAATCCTTTCCAGTGGGAGGGTAGACAACATCTGTTGCCTCCACTGTCTTATCGCAGGTCCATGAATCTTCTTCCAGCATAAGGAAATACATCTCTTTGCATTTAACAAACTTATATCTATAAACACTCTTTCAGCTTTTGTGTACGTAGGTTTCTCTGGGTATAAACCAAATATGAACAGTCTTCGGTCTAATGTAAACTTCTTAGACATTATTTTTTCAATTTCCCCTCTTATTCCTTCCCAGAACAATACAATTTTCCTACAATACCACAAACAATGAACCAGTGTTCCTCTATGTTCAGCGCATTTTGGACATACATCAGGAAAATTTCTATCATACCTACTGAGATCAACTGGTGTTACATAGATTCTCATCAACCATTTGAACTGTATTAATCTGAGACGTATGTTAATAGATCTGGTATGAGCCGAATTACATGCATCACTCCAATCCTCCTCTGTTAACACTAATGCCAGATCTTCATTCCAAGCTTTAAGTCTACCGTATGAATCTTCTGAAAGTTCAGACAACATTACATTATAAATATATTAACTGTTTTAGCTAGTAAAAAAAAAAAATTCAAAGGAAACTGTTTGCTATTACGGAGGATGAGGGCCACATTAAAAAAAAGTAAATTCTCAAGATTAATAACATAAACTTATGAGAAAGAAAGATTAGAAGAATAAAAAAAGAATAGTCATAAAAAATCTCTTAAATCTACGACTTTATCCTCTTGGTTTATGACTTTATTTCTGTAAATCAACCACTTTATTCTCATAAATCTATAACTTCATGCTCTGAAATTAATGACTCAATTCTCATAGATTTAAAACTTTTATCTTATTTACCTATGACTTTATTCTCTTTGATCTATTATTTCATTATCTTAGATAAATTACTTTAATCCTGTAAATTAACGACTTTATTCTTGTAAATCTGATTTCATTCACTCCTTAATTATTCATTAATTTTTTCTTGTCAATTTATGACTTGCAAATTGTAAATTTTCTTGTCTTTGTTTTTAATAGGGCACTATTCCTCTGTCGTAGTTACATACAGGTAAATCAAAAGATTAAGAATATCTTGAAGAAGTCTGATATTTTTGGTCACTCATTTCAGAAAAAGCGACACCCTAATATTATAAACACTACAATAAATTACATAGAGTGAATTATTTCAAGCCTTTATTTCTTGAGACAATAATGATTATGGCTTAATGATAATGAAAAACTAAAATTCAGTGTGTCAGAAAACCAGAATATTACATAAGATCAATAAAAAAGGATATTTTATATAGAAATGTCAAAACTTTCTGACCATTTTTAAAATTTTCTCTCGATTTACACGACTCCTTGACCATTTTAGCCAATTATAAATTTAGTTTTATTGCTACTTCTTGCCCTTTTTGCCACTTTTCACCACCTAGATTATTTCTCCTGCAAAGGTAGATTATAATAATATGGTTGAGGAGGGTTGGGTAAAACTGGTGTAGAGCAGAAAACATCTACATAAAAATAAGTATCTGGTATTCTGACACATTTGAGGTTAAAGAAATATTATACTGGCTGCAGTTTGAATTCTGCAGCAGGACATACCAGAAGTGTTTCATTCACAAAATGTGGATTAAATATCTGCACAGAAGGACAAACAAATGCAGATAAGCTGACAGGAAACCAGCCGGTCAGACAGGACAGAGGTGAGAGAAGGCGGCAGTGGAACATGAGAGCGTCCTCATTGGAAAAGCTCCAAACATTTCCTGTTCCTCCATCCTGTCCTCCTTCTTAATCCCTTCTTTGATCCTCAGACAAAACTCAGGAGCAGAACCTGCACAGACGCTCACCTGTAGGTCCACCCACTTGTCCAGCATCCTCTTGCTGTCGAACTCGCACAGGAGGCCGGAGGAGGTGATGCAGAAGGTGGAGTCGGACATGGAGCCTCGACCGCAGGCGACGTCGCAGAAGAAGTTGTTCCTCAGTTCTCCCAGCAGCCCCGAGCGACCCAGCAGAGGAACAGGAGCGCTGGCCTGAACGCACGAGAGAGGGGGGTTGTTTTTTACACTGAAAACAATCCTTTCTGGAAATGTTTCTACTAAATTGCTACTGGTATCACATATTAGTTATGCTGCTATAGGTTTAGACTGTTGGGGGGAAACTGACACACTAGGCTTCTGTTTCCCTTTCTCCTCTATCTGTCAGTCTAACTTTTATCTTAATGCACTATTATAATTATTAACCATGATCCTCTGGGAGTCTCTGAGCTTGTTTGTAGGTTCATCTGGATTGTTGCTGTGGATCTACCAGCTGACGTGGAACGACCTGACTCCTGCTGCTGTGGCTTGGACAGTTCTCCAATTTTTCTTCTCTCTCTCTCTCTTTCTCTCCCTCTCTCAGTCTAACATGAGTCTGGTTCTGTCCGAGGTTTCTGCCCGTTAAAGGGAAGTTCTTCCTTGCCACTGTCACTTTGCTGAAAGCTGCTGCAAAGTGCTTCACTCATGGTGGATCAAGATGAGAGAACACTCCTTATCCTGTCTTGATGTTGGGTCTCTGTTAATAAAATAACTAAATACTCTAACATTAACAGGTATCAACCTGCTAATGTTTTGTAAAGTGTCTTGAGATAACGTTTGTTATGATTTGGCGCTATATAAATAAAGATTGATTGATTGATTGATATTGATATTGGTCCAATGTCAGCACAAAAAGAATATCAGATTATATCAACCTGCATCTAAAATATCCAATACAAGAGTCTATTGCTGACTCCGTTCCAGCTCTTCTATCCAGCATACTTCAAAATATCAGTGAATTACTGATTTTCTAAATATATCTATGATTCTGTAAGAGTTAATCTACCAGTATGTGCAGACCATTTGATCAATATGACATATTTAATGCCAGAATATAACAATTGTTGATATCATGAGCATTTGAATTTACTGTCATACGATATACAAGCAGAAAACATGAAAGCAAATGACTATTTTCTGCTTTAAAAATTAGTTCTTTGCTTTCATTCATGAACTGAAACATAAGTTTTAGTGGTTGTGTGTTATTCTTGATTAATTCTGATACACTTCTTTCCTATGCAGTATCAGCATCTTCATATATATGATATATGCGATAATGGCCGTGTATTTACTCAGTATCAGATCTGAGAATATCACATGCTGATATTGTATTGGATCAATATTGGTATCTGCCAATACTCAAGGCAGCAACATCTGTATTGTATAAGAAAAGAAAAAGTTGTATCAGGAAACCACTAAATTCCCATCTTGACATTTTGAAACGGGCATGGAAAGAACTTTTTGCTCACAGCTTTCTAAAAACTAACATCAAAAAGCAAAATAAGGAATGAAAACAGCTTTAAAATGATTCTCAGTTTTATCATTTAAGTGGACAAAGAGACAAGGAGTAGGAGTGATGTCAACCGTCTCTAAATTTCTAAAAAGACGTTGCAGTTGAGAGTAAAACTTGTCATGCATAAGTTTCCTGAGGTGTCACAAAACTGGGGAAGTTTAATTCATATAAACTTAAAACATTCCCCGAACGTCTATTCAAGCCCTAAAGACCCACAGATAGAGCTGAATGTCACACAATTAGTGCAAATATCATATCTGATCAATGAGAGTATCTGCAAACACGTAAGGCTGCAATATTGGAAGAGTATCAGACATGAACAGGTTGTATCAGGACAACCCTTGAAGTAAGTCTAATTTTCCAGAGTAAAAGAAAAATACAATCCTGAGCACTCCTGAAAGAAAAGGCAGGATGAAAAGATGAAACACGTTCATGTTTCATACCTTACTGGCCTTGCAGTGATCCAGATACCAGAACCTGACGTGTCTGTTCCCCACAGTTACAAAGTAAGAGCTGTCCTCGGAGAAAGACACACCTGTCACCTTACTGGACACTTTATTAGCAGCCACCACCACATCTTTCTGCAAGAGACGAATAAAAAAATGTGTTTGACGCTATAAAACATGACTAATGAAAGGATGGAGCTTATTTCTGGTTTGAGGGCAAAGAGAGAAAATGTTCACATCAGTTTTGGTGAAATAAAAAAGAGGGGAAGTGCCCTTTAGAGTAGTAAGTACCTTCCAGGCCCAGACGTTGACCATCATGTCGTGCTGGTTCCCCACACTGACAATGTATTTCCCGTTGGGGGAAAAAGCCACGCAGGAGATGCCATATTTATGCGTCTGGAGCTCGACCACCTGCCTCCGCTCTGCTACGTCCCAGAGTCTCACCGCGGGGAGGTGACCGCTCTGTGGAGGAAAAAACACACATCTGACAGGACTGTGTTTGTTGAAACAGAAAAAAACTACAGGAAAATAAAACATCTGTGTCAGTAAAGTGGTATTTGTCATGTCTAAGTCTGATTTAGTAAAGGTTTGTGTTTACATTAACGCCTGATAGTGGGTGTAAAGCTCATGTTCTTACCGGGTGCACCAAGGGGTTGCATGTCTCATATAAGGGTCAATGACAAAAAGAGGGTCTACAAAAGTATTTTTAAAAAGTTCTTTGAAAATGGATAAAAAACATATTTCTGAGTGAAGAATTATGTTTTCTAACAAATTTCAGTAGTTGACCAACATTTCAAAGTTTTTAGGTTCATTATTTTTTAGTATTTTTAATTTGAGCACCCAAAAATGTCAGGTAGCGCAACCAAATATATGAAAATATATTTATATGTTCCTGTTATTTTTTCTGTGTGAAATTACTGGCAAGTATCTCTCAAGTGTCTGTAGTGACTCATACATTTTCATTTTGTGTGTTTCATTTCTTCTATTTGTGAATAAGATAAATAATTTGATGTTAAAATAACATTTCACATTATTACATTGGTTGTACCACCTGACATGGAAATTGTTCCAGTCACCAATGAAGTGAAAAAACCTTTTTTATCAGTATTTCAGAGAAATCTACAAACTTTTCCACTTGGTCACAAATGTCATTTGGGCTCCTCTGGCTGATGCAGTTTCCTGTTTCCTGTTTTATTCTCTTCACTTTAAAATAAAAGTCTAATGTTACGGTTGCACCACCCTGACATTTGACAAGGTGAAAATTACGGGACAAAAGTTTTTTTTAATTTCTTAACAGCTTTAAAATTCTTTTTATTTGCAAAGAATGTTTTATTTAAAAAGGATCAAACACAAAATAATGCCACTGTATTTTCAATTTCCATTTACAATAACTGACATATATAATATAAACATAGGCGTCAAGTAAAGTGTTACCAAAAAAAAATCTTAATGTGGCCCTAATACTCCATCGTAGAAAACAGTGTTGGTTCCTCTATTATGTTGTTCCTACATGTAGATTAGACATGTATGGAGAGACAGTACGTAAGCTAAATGACCAAAAAAGAAAAGAAAATCAAGAGGAAACTTCTAAAAATATCAGAAAGGAGCAGAAATGGTGAAAAAAGTGACGAAAAACAGCATAAAGTGGTAAGAATGGTCAATAGTCAAATGGTGAGACTTGTGAAATAGTCAGTTTGTTCCAAAAAAGAAGTAAAAAGTGACTGAAATGGACAAAAACAGTCAAAAGTCATAGTGGGTTTGTGTGCTGTAATTAATGTAACTGTTCATGTCCTAATACAGGAAATATTTATTGCAATTACATTACTTTTGCAAATCATTCAGCCCTAGTTTAGAGCCACTCTGCTTTCCCAAAGGTTACAGATGATTAATCCTGATTTAAATGAGGTGGTCTGCTTTTTTTTTTTTTATGCACACACTTTTAGCGCTCCTTCTTTGGGATCTTAGATCAGGCGCTAAGTCGTGTGAAACCTCTGGTTCAGGCAGCTACAGCAGTCACCTGTCAGTCCACTATGTACAACTGTGGGAGAGATTATCCTCTTCGACCTCTGCTCACAGCAAACACTTACTTATCCCTGAACCTGTCCTCATTATTCTCTCCTGGGGATCAAAGGGCCAGCGTGCTATTTGTGTCGTCTCTTATGTTCGTGTAGTAAAAGAGCCTTTCAGAGGTCGGTGTCAGTAAAGAGGCAGAAACGACTGCTCACAAAGGAGACAAACACAAAAAGGATGATGTGATGTTGTTCTGTCCTTAATGCAAATTAGCGTCTGTATGGTGATCACACTTTAATCAAATCATTCACTACAGGAACACTTCCTCAGTGTTCATTGATTTCAGGATTTCCTTTAACAGAGCTGTGACACTCTCAGCTTTGATTAAAAAAAAAATCAAAACGTGACTCTTTGAATAAAAAAGGACACAAACTGAGCATTTAGTCATTTATAATCACTATTAAAAGTCAAACAGCGGCAGCCGACAAAGGTTGGCAGACTGTAGACGGCAGCTGAGGTTCATCCTCACCACTTATGATCTTTTGAACTTTGATCCCCGTTGTCACGGCAACTCCTTCATCCACTTACACAGAGGAGTCTTTAATCGCCTTTGATTGGCTCGTGCTGATTAAGATACCGTGTTGTGCTGAGGCATCCACTGTTACAACAACATTACTGGGGGATGTTTGACCAACGCATGAGAGTGGGGCATGATTTGGACCTTTCAAAATAAAAGCCTCCAAACAGAGGGAGCAGTGCTGCAGAGTGAGAGACTCACCTCGCCTGTGACCAAGTATTTTCCATCAGGGGAGAACGAGAGGGCTGTGATGGTCTTCCTGTGAAAATACAAGAAATAAACAACCAAATTAAATGTTTGTCCCACTTGAAGCAGAAACGATTCCCTGGTAAAACTATGTGAAAGTGACTATGCTTTGTTTCACCTGTCTACATCTAATTAAAGGGGCTGGTTTCAAGTATTCCCCATTGTCCTAAATCCAAAAAATCCAAAACACCTTGACTCACCTTGAAGTGATGATGTGATGCTGTCTGTTCTTTTTGGGGTTCAGTAAAACAACCACACACCTGCACAAAAGAGGAAAAACAGCTGTCATTAAAAACCTGTAAGTGTTTGTGTTCGTCTTAAGTCAGAGTGTAAGCAAGAAATGCCACCGACACAGGTTTTTAGGTCAACAAACGCAAAGTCTTTCTTCACAGCCTGTACATGTTGAAGAGCTTAAAGCTCCACAGCTGAACACTGTGAGCTCGAAAACAGAAAAGCTGTGATATAACACCAGAACTCCATTTGATCCATATCAAAGCTTCATTCTGTTCGCACATTTTACAGGAGATTAACTTCTTATAAGCAAAATTACTCGACTCATTCAAGCATTTATTTTTCCTGGTAATCATTAAATAGTCCATTAATGCCATTCATCTCACTGCAGTGTAAATGCCGTGCTGTACTGAGAGTAATCAAATTATCCAACAGTGCGACACAAGTTTGTTCCAGGTTAAACCCCAATAAGTTTCATTAAATTAGGGCGTGAGCGTTAAAAGGCAGTACATCTTTCCCAAGGTCCTTTGACTGCAAGCCTGAAAACGCCTTATATGATGAAATAGAAAGACTTTCAGTTTGTGGGTCAATGACAAAAAGAGGGTCTAACAACGTATTTCTAAAAAGTTCTTTGAAAATGGATAAAAAAACATATTTCTGAGAGAAGAATTATGTTTTCTAACAGATTTCAGTAGTTGACCAACATTTCAAAGTTTTTAGGTTCATTATTTTTTAGTATTTTTAATTTGAGCACCCAAAAATGTCAGGTGGAGCAACCAAATATATGAAAATATATTTATATGTTCCTGTTATTTTTTCTGTGTGAAATTATTGGCAAGTATCTCTCAGGTGTCTGTAGTGACTCATACATTTTCATTTTGTGTGTTTTATTTGTGAATAAGATAAATAATTTGATGTTAAAATAACATTTCACATTATTACATTGGTTGTTCCACCTGACATGGAAATTGTTCCAGTCACCAATGAAGTGAAAAAACCTTTTTTATCAGTATTTCAGAGAAATCTACAAACTTTTCCACTTGGTCACAAATGTCATTTGGGCTCCTCTGGCTGATGCAGTTTCCTGTTTCCTGTTTTATTCTCTTCACTTTAAAATAAAAGTCTAATGTTACGGTTGCACCACCCTGACATTTGACAAGGTGAAAATTACGGGANTAAAATAATGCCACTGTATTTTTAATTTCCATTTACAATAACTGACATTCAATTTTTAGAGTTTAATTACTGTGGATACTTGTCAGGACGGTTGCACCACCTGACATTTTGGGGGTTTGAGGAACCAAAACACAAAAAAACATGTTATATTTTAATAGTTTAAAGATGTGTTCAAATAACACAGGTTTCATAGAATAAAGAAATACATGTGATGAAATACTCAATTCATGATGGAAGGAAATATTGCACTCGGACACAAAAAAAGGGGACGTCACGTCATTGACCCATATCTTCTTTTCTGAGAACTCTGAAGTATGACTCATGCTAAAATGCTATCAGGCAAACAACCTGTAAAGATGATTTGAATGTTTCAGAGTGAACTTCATCTTCACTGAAGGAAGAGTTTTTATTTTCAGATCACCTGCTGAGATTCATTCACTTTCAATGATGATTATTTTCCATATTCAAATCCTCTCGACTGTAACCTCATAATTTCCTGCAGGGAAGAGTTTTCCTTCACGTCCTCATGTGGAGCTGTTCTCAATAATCCACCTGTTTTATTCACCTGCACAGTTTGATCTGATTTACACTGAGTTAAACTGAAGCTGTGGGTGGACTGTCAGATTCTACAAAAAAAGTGTCAAGTATAAAGCTTACTGAAGCAAAAGTCAGAACAAGATACACAAATGTTTACCCGCCTACATATGTGCACAAGAATGCATATAAATGTGCACACACACACATGCTGCACACACACAAACAATGCTGTACACAGCTATTGACCCTCTTAGTATTAATTCAGCTTTGTCAGAAGATTTGAGAACACAAAAGAAGCTCAGAGCAGTTTCTGCAACAACCTCGTGGGAGCCGGCGTGCCTGAGTTTTAACTCTCAGCTCTGAGGACCCTTCACATCTCTGCAAAGATCTACAAACTTACTGCTAACATGTTTCTTTTATTGGACAATGAGCTTTGCACAGATGTAATAATACCAATCAGTGAATCAGAGAAACAGTCAAAGAAAACCTCCTTGAGGAAAAAGATTTAAAAAAAGCTTTTCAGTCTCTGATGAAAAAGTTTAAAAAGGGATGGAAATCGAGAAATGGTTCCTGTTAAGACTCCATAAGAAATGGTTCAATCCATAGACTGTATAATGAGTGGACGTAACGACGTTCGGCTCAAACTGAAGCCTCCAGCAGATGCCCCGCCCCCTGGTGTCTGGCTGCAGTATAGGTCATAAGCCCCGCCCCCTGGTGTCTGGCTGCAGTATAGGTCATAAGCCCCGCCTCCCCATGCATTCTAGATATGAGTCAGGAAAACTTAAAAAAATTACGATACCTCGTAGAAACGTTTTTCTCATCCTTAAGCTAAGGTAGTATGACGATGTCATCTGGCTGCATGGTGTTCAGGTGTTTTTTTTCCTGAGAAGTTAGTTTCTCATTAGTTATTGGACGTTAAAAACCGTGATATAAGTTTCGTTTTTGCTATCAACTGTCGACGGCAAGTACTCATCAAAAATAGCCCCTATATTCTTTGAAGCCCTTTTTCTCGGTTTTCCTCTGATTTGGAAGACTTCTTCTTCTTTATTTATAAAAATAAAGAGAAAAAATGAACCGAGGTGGCCTTTAAGAGATGACGCGTCTGAGACCGACGTGTTACCGCCGATCTCTTTGCCCCAAAATTGGCTTCAAAAACGTAGAACGGTGACAGGCGGAAGCAAGCTGTCCATTCTATATACAGTCAATGGTTCAATCCATCAACATCATTTGCCGTTTTAACATTATTCTGCTTGAAGTTTTACTTAAGAGACTTTAAAACTTAACACACAAAGAAATGTGCATTACTCTCTCACAAGAGATTCATATTCAATACATTCAACATGTTATGCATCTCCTAATGAACCAAAAACCATATAGAAAACACAGCAATAGCTTGATGCTAACATATATAGGGAATTGCATTGATGTGCTAGCGGTTAGCATAGAATAATATAACTTCGGTTTTAAAACAAAATTTTCTACTTTAATCACAGAATCATATCACAATAACTTTTCGTGAACAATACTGAAAACTCAAACTGTATTGATACCAATGTTGGTATCAGCATTGATCAGTACTTAATGGTGAGATCGAAACTGAAAATTATCTGTTTATCGCTGATTTCCGAAATATTTGTACGTTTCTGTAATAGTCAATCTACCAGTATGTGAAAACTGTTCCATCAAACTTATATATTTAATGCTGGGATATAGTAATTGTTGATATCAATGAACATTAAGATAAAGTATCTTACAACAAATTATAACAAATATGATTAAAAATTTTAATTAAATGATAATTTTCTGGTTGAAAAAAATAGTAATTTACTTTAATTAATGAACAGAAACTTGAGCTTTGGTGGTTGTGTGTTATTCTTGATGAATTTTGACAAACTGCTTCTCTACCTCTCTAAAAAGTATCAGTATTGGTATCGGATATTCTGGAACTATATTCACTTGACACAACTAATAACTACTGTTGCCTACTTCAGTCAATAATATACAAGAAAACAATACATCAACGCCACCTGATGTGTAATTTCTACTGATTTGTATTCATCTACATCTAGAAATATATAAATCCATGAACTAATTATGTTGAAATGCTGAGCGTCCCCTGCATTTGCTGCAAGGAAATGCAGGCCTCCCCTCTAGTTTCATATTCATTTACTTATAAACTCAATAAGATGTTATTGACAGAGAAAACCTGTGAAGCTACTTTTTGTCGACAGAAAATTCACCGTAAGAATTGATAAGTGAATGGATAAAGAATTTCATCGATAAGCAGAATCAATAAGCGCAAATCTTATCAATACCCATCCTTAAAGCTTTCTGTATCTCCTCCTCTGTCCCTCTGAGGAGGTGCAAAGATAATTCAAACAGTCACACAGATATTTGCATCATGATGAGGAAGCAGTGAGTGTTGATAAGTCAAAGGTCAGATGTGGAGATAATGGTGTAAACAAAGGTTTGTGTCTCTCTTCTCACCCGGCAGGATACGCCACCAGCCCCGACCGCGGGTCACAGGCCAAACCACAGTTTCCTGATGCAGTGATTCCCAACACCTTCTCCAAAGTCACCTGTGTGCAAAATAAAAAAAGGGTTAAATCAGAGAGACAGACGGAGAGTTCAGCGTTTGGTTATTTTGTTCAGAGAGCAGTGATGTAACTAAGCAGCCTCGATAACTGATCAAACACAGGAGCAGATTAGTTTGGTTACAGACCGTGTGTCGACTTTATTTGACATAATTAAAGCTGAAGATCCAGAGCGTCCTATCACTTTAAGATAAAAGGAACAATAATCTGTCTGGACTGTGATTAACAGTTGCCACATTGAGACCAAAACTTTAACTAAGGTTTTGCTCTGTCTATCCTGCGACTCGTGAATCAGCTATTTCAAGTAATTAACTTTTTATTAAACATTTCAGAAAAATAACCTCATTAGACTTTTACAACTGCTTCATTACTCAAAGACAGCTGACCTGGCAACACAAACTCTGTTTCTATAAACTTAAGTCACCACATGATGTTTGGCAGTGGATTCATTTACCACTCATGACCCAAATAAATGATTTACTATCCTCAATTACAATGAAAAAAAAATTCATTACGTGTTATTGTAAAAGGGAGCTTTATTTGTTTGTACCAGTTAATCATTTACACAGCTTTATAAGAACATTTTATGATCTAAATTAGAATAAAATTTGTGAAAATAAGAAAAAGATCAGAATCTTTGTTTGAGAAATATTGACAAATTTTTGTTTGATCACCGTGAGGCGCTAAACAGCATTTGATTTGTCAGAAAAGTGGTAAATACATAAAGACAAGTCTATTCATGCTGGTGAGAAAATAAAAACAACAACAAAAAAGATTATGCTTAGAGTTTTTGCCACTATAAAGACCAAATTTTGACTTTTTATTTTCAAGAAATGTAAACACTTTATCTTAAAATTGTCTCTATTCCCACAATTTTAACTCTATTGATGCCAAATTTTGATTCAAGTATCTTTAAAATTGGAGTTTTTCTGACAATTTTGACTTTTCATCTCATAATTTTGACTTTAATCTTAAAAGTTTGACTTTTCATCACAAAATTGCAACGTTTTTATATCAAAATTTTGACTTTTTTCTAATAAAAATGGTCAAGATTGTCGCTATTCCCATAATATTAACTCTATTAAAGCAGAATTTTGATTCAATTATCTTTAAAATTTAAGTTTTTTTCTGACAATTTTGACTTTTCATCTCATAACTGTGACTTTCAATCTCAAAATTTGACTTTTGTATCTCAAAGTTGCAACTGTTTATCTGAAGATTTTAACTTTCTCCTAATCACTTTGCCTTTATCATTTAAAAAATGTGCCCGTACGTTTGGATTTTGACCATTTTCACAGATATTTGTGACTTTTTATCTCATCATTTTTCCTGTTTACCTCAACTTTTCAACTTTCTACCTAATAATTTTAACTTTAATATCTCAAAATTTGACGTTTTGATTTCAAAATTTCTTCTCTACGACCCAAAATTGTGACTTTTTGTTCTCAACATTTTGACTTAACATGGGGGGAAAAAAAGCCAAGTTTTTATTTCTACTTTTTTAACAAGGAGAAATAGGCTTCCAGAGATATAAATAAAAGTTTATTGATAAGATATTTTTATATTTTGTAAACTACACTATAATCTTTCTAAGGTCAGCTTTAAGCTTTACATTATATTCAAATAGGCACTTTGGATGTTCGTCTAAAATGTTTTACTTTTTTTGCACTTAGTTAATTCACTGTTCTTTGTGCTTTTAAAGTTTTTGAATAAAAAGTGAATAAATACCCTGTTGAGGTCCAGTTTCCTGCTCTTCCATGTTCTCTGTTTAATAGACGGGGACCGTAGTAAACTCCTGATCCGACTCTTGATGGTGAATCCTTCTCCAGGCATCGTGTGTGTGTGAAGTGTGTAGGTTTCTGCTGCGGAGTCAGACCCTCCTCACACACACACACACACATACACCAGCAGCAGCAGCAGCACTAACACTAACAGAAACAGGAGCAGAAACAGGAGCTGTGGATAATGAGCCTCAGTGTGGATCCTCCCACCAAACCTCCACTCGCTGCCTCACAGAGCGCGACACTGTTCCTGCAGCTGCTGGGACATGTGGACCATAATCACCTGAGTGGGCTGCTCCCTGCTCTCCTCTGCCGTCGCTTTAAATCCCTTTTCCTCCCACCGACACCTCTGGACTGTTGTTTCTGCTCTGACCAGGAGAAAAAAAAAAGATCTACTCAGCTTTTTCCCTGCCTGACAGCATGTGGAGTTAAGTCTGAGTCCGTTCTCCTGATTACATCAACGGCTCCTGGAGCTGCACTAAACCCAGTCGCTTTAATAGGATTAGAGCCTGTGGGCCGTCTTTAAGCTGAATGAAGGCTGCATGTTTGTTTTCACAGAGACATGTGTGGCTCTAGATTGGTCTTTACATTTCCATTTGTATGCATTCAGGTCTTAATGATCTTTTATATGCACATTTGTTTTAGATAAAGTATTTATCTGAAGCTCAGTGAGAGGTTTATGGGTCAATGACGTGACGTCCCCTTTTTTTGTGTCCGAGTGCAATATTTCCTTCCATCATGAATTGAGTATTTCATCACATGTATTTCTTTATTCTATGAAACCTGTGTTATTTGAACACATCTTTAAACTATTAAAATATAACATGTTTTTTTGTGTCTTGGTTCCTCAAACCCCCAAAATGTCAGGTGGTGCAACCATCCTGACAAGTATCCACAGTAATTAAACTCTAAAAATTGAATATCAGTTATTGTAAATGGAAATTAAAAATACAGTGGCATTATTTTATGTTTGAACCTTTTTAAATAAAAAACGTTCTTTGCAAATAAAAAGAAATTTAAAGCTGTTGAGAAATGTAAAAAACTTTTGTCCCGTAATTTTCACCTTGTCAAATGTCAGGGTGGTGCAACCGTAACATTAGACTTTTATTTAAAAGTGAAGAGAATAAAACAGGAAACAGGAAACTGCATCAGCCAGAGGAGCCCAAATGACATTTGTGACCAAGTGGAAAAGTTTGTAGATTTCTCTGAAATACTGATAAAAAAGGTTTTTTCACTTCATTGGTGACTGGAACAATTTCCATGTCAGGTGGAACAACCAATGTAATAATGTGAAATGTTATTTTAACATCAAATTATTCATCTTATTCACAAATAAAAGAAATGAAACACACAAAATGAAAATGTATGAGTCACTACAGACACTTGAGAGATACTTGCCAATAATTTCACACAGAAAAAATAACAGGAACATATAAATATATTTTCATATATTTGGTTGCGCCACCTGACATTTTTGGGTGCTCAAATTAAAAATACTAAAAAATAATGAATCTAAAAACTTTGAAATGTTGGTCAACTACTGAAATCTGTTAGAAAATATAATTCTTCTCTCAGAAATATGTTTTTTATCCATTTTCAAAGAACTTTTTAAAAATACGTTTTTAGACCCTCTTTTTGTCATTGACCCACGTAAGATATCGTATCCTGTGTTTTGAAATAAGTTGGCTGGTCAGTTCATTTCCACATTTAACTCCTTTGTTTTTGAGTCCATCAATCCCACTTTAATAAATGCAGGTAGTATTTTTATTGATAAAGGTCACATGATTTTTACATTTCCAGTAAAACTGAAGGAATAACCGGTGTTTCAAAATCATCCTCAAAATCACTTCACTGGAATTAAAAAAGAAATACATTATTTACAGGTTATTTTCATAGATACATTATAGGGCTGAACTCTTTCATCAACAGGAGTTTATGACACAAAACGACTGACACGACTCCCTGATTTCACATCATTGCTGTAAACTACATAAATCATTTCATCAACATAAAAACATAAAGTGCTACCACTGATGATCCCGCTGAGTTAGTGACAAAAGAACAGAGCAACTGCGTTAAATTAGCTCTTAGTAAAAAAGGAGGTACATTCAGTTTATGAGGCAGAGGAACAAACCGTCCCTCCGGTCACAAAAATACAACCTGTGGTTTTATTTCAGCGTCTGCAAGAGAGACAGAAAATATGACTTAGATAAAAAAAAGAGGAAATTCTTTAGACATCGTATCAAAATTGAATCACAGAAACATTCAGCAGGTTGATGCTTTTCTTCATTCTTCAGATTAAAGATGTTTTAAATTCAAAGTTTGAAAAGTCCACTGAGTTTTGTGCTCACAGAAAAAAGCAGCATCAAGCACCGAGACGAAGTGAGGTTTAAAGGAAGGCGTACCTTAGTTTTAGAAGGATTTAACTATTCGTACTCAAACTCTGGATCCAGTTCTTTCTCCAGATCGATCCACGAGCGTTTCTTCGCGCTCGGGAAGTCTTTTCCCAAAGCGCCTCTGGTCAGATGCCGAGTCGTGCTCGTTATTCCCACTGAAGGCGATTCTTCTTTGCACACGACGGCGTCAGAGAAGCGCTCAGGGCTGTCGCCGTCAGATTCAGGCGAGAGACTTCGTTTGGCTCGATAAGCCGGAGGTCGCCACATTCGTTCTGGTTTGGATGAATCCTTCCGAGGTCGTCCTCTGCTGCGTTTGAGCGACGATGGCGGGGTGTTAACGTCTCGTGGGTTCGTCACTTCCACGGTTTCAGTTTCTGTTTTTACCTCATCGACTAATAGTGACGTGTCGTTCTCACAGGCGTCGGCGGTTTGTAGTGTTTCAGGGCGAGGGTGCTTTCGTGGTCGCCCTCTGCCGCGGCGAGCGACAGGAGGCTCGACCGACGCAGGAGAGCGATCAGAAGGCAGAGCGGCGAGAGTAGGAACCGGATGCACGTGCTGGATCGTGAGGCGAGCCGCTCCTTGTGATGCGTTCGCTGAGCTCGTCTCTGTGGCGGCTGTCAGACCCGTTAAAGACAGAAAACACGGTTTGTTGACGAGGTCCAGCGGGGGCGGAAGACTCGAGCTCGAAGGGTTTGGTTGAGAGTTCGAGGTTTGGACGGTGTCGGAAGTCGGAGCGTTTGTTGAAATCTGGTTGGTTTGAGGTGGTTTAGCAGGAGCTGGTTTTATTTTGGGAAACTTCTCCTCCTCTGTCGTGTCTTGATTCATGAAAGTCAGAGTGTAGTAGCCTTGACCGACTGTAAGAAAAGAAGAAAACAAAGGAAGAATTTTTTAAAAAGTAGGGCTGAACATTTTCAAAAATAATTTAAGTGCAATAATATTTCCTTGCATTGCAATTGCTATTTTTTGTGATTATTTCTTGCTCCCCCATGCTATGCGTTTTCAAACAAACACATTGTAGAAAATAACCATCAACATTAACTTTGGCGCCACAACAACCCAAGACCTGACGGCTATTTACCCATTTTAGTCACTTTTTACTTGTTTTTCCGACAATTTTTCAAGTCTTATCCCAATTTTCTTGCCATTTTTTGTTGCCTATGGCTATTTTTGTTTACCACATTTCACAGTTTTTGTTACTTTTCCCCCATTGTTGCTATCTTCTCACTATTTTCCAATTTTTCCTCATAAATGTCTTGTCAATTTTTGTTGCTTTAGGGTCACTTTTCACTCTATTTTCACCACTTTTGAACCATTTTTTGCTACTTTCTGCGTTTTTCTCAAGTTTCTCCCCAGTTTTTCTGGTGCTTCTTGACCAAAATTATTGTTATTGCTACTTCTTGCTGGTTTTTCAAGTGTTAGATTCTTTGTCATGCAAATGTAGTTTTCAACCATTTTGCCGTTTGGTTGAGCAGAGTTGAGTGACACCAGTGTAGAGCATCAAACATAAAGTGCAAAAAAGTTTATCTGGTATTATGACACAAGTTCAAAAGTAATGTACATTTTTTTTATATGTTTAGTTTTACAGCTTCTTAAGTAAAACCTCAAGCAGAAAATCCTGGCTCCAGCGTAATGTAAAGAATCGATAAAGGAATGTTGATGAATTGAACCATTTTTTACCTATCCTTAACGGGAACTGGTCCTGGAAACCTATCCCTAGACATCAATACGGGGTTTTTTTTGTCACAAGCTGTGAAGTTTGAGATCTAAAAACTCAGTATATGGGCGACTACACAAAATAAAGGAATGGGATCTTCACCAAAATCTTCACTTACACCTTAGTTTTAAGAAAAGATCATTTGTAGTAACCACAGACTGTATGGTGAGTGGACGTAACAACGTTCGGCTCAAACTGAAGCCTCCAGCAGATGCCCCGCCCCCTGGTGTCTGGCTGCAGTATAGGTCATAAGCCTCCCCATGTATTCCAGATATGAGCCGGGAAAACTTTAAAAAATTACGATACCTCATAGAAACGTTTCTCTCATCTTTACGCTAAGGTAGTATGACGATGTCATTTGGCTGCATGGTGTTCAGGTGTTTTTTTTTCCTGAGAAGTTAGTTTCTCATTAGTAATTGGACGTTAAAAACCGCGATATAAGTTTCGTTTTACGATAGTTGACAGCTGCCGTTCGTGAGTAGTTTTTACCGGGGATATAAGAAACTTCGGGAAAGAGCCAAAAGGAGACTAAACCTTCTGAAGAAGAAGAAATAAATATTTTTATTTCTCTTTTTTACTCTGCTCCACCGGAAATTCTCTACTGCGCAGACTCTGGCTGCACAATGGCGGCTAGAGAAACGGGGTTTTTTGGCTTCAAAANGCCCCGCCCCCTGGTGTCTGGCTGCAGTATAGGTCATAAGCCCCGCCTCCCCATGTATTCCAGATATGAGCCGGGAAAACTTAAAAAAATTACGATACCTCGTAGAAACGTTTCTCTCATCTTTACGCTAAGGTAGTATGACGATGTCATCTGGCTGCATGGTGTTCGGGTGTTTTTTTTCTGAGAAGTTAGTTTCTCATTAGTTATTGGACGTTAAAAACCGCGATATAAGTTTCGTTTTACGATAGTTGACAGCTGCCGTTCGTGAGTAGTTTTTATCGGGGATATAAGAAACTTCGGGAAAGAGCCAAAAGGAGACTAAACCTTCTGAAGAAGAAGAAATAAATATTTTTATTTCTCTTTTTTACTTGGCTCCACCGGAAATTCTCTACTGCGCAGACTCTGGCTGCACAATGGCGGCTAGAGAAACGGGGTTTTTTGGCTTCAAAANCTAAGGTAGTATGATGATGTCATCTGGCTGCATGGTGTTCGGGTGTTTTTTTTTCTGAGAAGTTAGTTTCTCATTAGTTATTGGACGTTAAAAACCGCGATATAAGTTTCGTTTTACGATAGTTGACAGCTGCCATTCGTGAGTAGTTTTTACCGGGGATATAAGAAACTTCGGGAAAGAGCCAAAAGGAGACTAAACCTTCTGAAGAAGAAGAAATAAATATTTTTATTTCTCTTTTTTACTCTGCTCCACCGGAAATTCTCTACTGCGCAGACTCTGGCTGCACAATGGCGGCTAGAGAAACGGGGTTTTTTGGCTTCAAAANGGTGTTTTTTTTCTGAGAAGTTAGTTTCTCATTAGTTATTGGACGTTAAAAACCGCGATATAAGTTTCGTTTTACGATAGTTGACAGCTGCCGTTCGTGAGTAGTTTTTACCGGGGATATAAGAAACTTCGGGAAAGAGCCAAAAGGAGACTAAACCTTCTGAAGAAGAAGAAATAAATATTTTTATTTCTCTTTTTTACTCTGCTCCACCGGAAATTCTCTACTGCGCAGACTCTGGCTGCACAATGGCGGCTAGAGAAACAGGTTTTTTGGCTTCAAAAACGTAGAACGGTGACAGGCGGAAGCACGCTGTCCATTCTATATACAGTCAATGGTGTGGACATGGTTGTAGTGTGTGAACTTACGTGGTTTCAGAGAAGCAGGGAGAATAATTCGGCCTGTTTTGGAGCGGATCAGAGGAAGAGGGTTTTGGCTGACGGGTTTTTTGGATTTCTGTGATATCGACACAAGTGGAGCTTTGGCGATCTGAGGTGGAACTGCAGCTGTGGGTGGTGGAGGTGGAGGTGGAGGCTCAGTCTGTTGCTCTGCAGGGTCAGTCTCCACCTGCTCCGACGCCTCCACCTGCTGCTCTTCACCTCGGTCGGACGCCTCCTGGTCTCCTGCCCGCTTCTTTTTGGGAGGTGCGTTGAAACGGAGCAGGGCGTCAGAGAACACGGCGAGGGGCCCGTAAAGAGGCTTATGTGTGGGGGGCTTCTCAGATACACTGTTCAGGGCTGCAGCTACAAACGGGTGAAGTTTGGAGGATTTCCCGCTGAGTGAGTCAGACCCTGAGTGGGTTTGTCTTTTGGATGAAGTGGCTTCAAGTATAGCAGCTCTGGTCTGGAGCAAATAAGAGAAGAAGGGACGAAATTTATCCGTCTTCTCCCTCATTTTCTGCTTTTCGTCGATTTCATCCAGTGTGTGTTTGATCAGCTCGTCGGTTTCGCCTGGAGAAGAGAAAATTCATACATGAGTCAAACAAGGAACCTGCAGGTTTTTGCAAGTCAAATTTCAGACTTTTTAAAACCTTTTTAATGCCACTTTGAATAAAATTTAAGACCAAAAACATAAATATAGTCGATGGTTTGGGATCCTGCTGCGTTACAACCAAATCACAGCGTGTGTCATTTAATGAGACTCATTCAAGTTGACTTTTTCACTGCAAAAACTAAAATCTAAGCAAGTCATTATGTCTTATTTTTAGTCAAATGTGTCTTACTATTCTTGATTTGAGCCACATTTACTAGACAAGGTCATAAAAATGTCTCATTTCAAGTTTTTTTAAGACAAAAATGGGGTGTAAATTGCTTGTAACAAGTCAAAAAAATCTTCCAATGGGATAAGAAAAAAGATTCTTGTTTTAAGACATCTTTCTAATTTCAAGAAACTTCCCCGGCGAATTCGTCTTATCCCATTAGCAGATTTTTTTGACTTGTTATGAGCAATTTACACCTCATTTTTGTCTTCAAAAAACTTGAAATAAGACATTTCTATGACCTGGTCTGGTGAATGTGGCTCAAATTAAGAACAATAAGACAATTTTCACTACAAATAAGACAGAATGACTTGCTTAGATTTCAGTTTTTGCAGTGTTGACTGTTTATGGAACATTAAGTTGCTCATTGGTTAATATATAGTATAATAATAAAGCAAACAGTGACCCATAGTCACAGAAATTATATCAGCAGCTTGTGAGACAGTTTTCACTCTAAATCTCCTTCTGGAAAAGTCCCGCAAAAACAACAAAAAAAAAACAATAAAACATGAACAAATCCTGCCCTGACAAATTTAAGACCTTTGAGTAATTTATTTAAAATCAGAATATAACATTTTAATGAATTTAAGAGTTTTTCAGGATGTGTAGGAACCCTGTCAAAGAAAATGAACGCGTATTTGTTCATTTAAAAAAAAAAAAAAAATTACTTTTTAATTTCAAACTACAGCATGAGGACATCAATGTTTTCAATATCTCCGCTGCATTTCTCATGAAAATCTTTACTTTTCCTTCCCTCCTCATGACTTCAGAGTGAAGGTTTGTACATCGAGCTGATTACTGGAGACGACTTATACAGTTTCACCAGCCTCTGATGGAGCTGCGAGTATGTAACGTGTCAAATTCACACACCAGATAAAATGGAGAGCTCCTTCATATATGACGCCTGCTTCTGTGCCAGCTCCTGTTTTTCCTTCTCCAGACTTCGTGAAGTCTCAGACAGGTGTTGGATTTCTTCGACAGCCTGCGAACACGACAGAACAGAAAGACAGAGAGGAGACGGTGACTGAGAGCGACGTGGAGTTTGAATATTAAAGCAAAGAAACCAATGATCTGCAACACTGTTTGTGTGTTTTTGTGTGGGCAGCCATTCACAATTCTGCCGCACGCAGTTAATCACCCACATGATTTTATTAAAACATAACTGAGCTGCATTTAAGAGTTTTCAAACTGTTCTTCACAAGTTATTTGCAATTCAGACAATTTTATAACCCAACATGAATCTGTGAGTGCATTAACCTGAATCCTAATCTTTAAAGACTTCTTATTCTGGTGAAGATTTTTGTAACTATCTAAGGCAGTGGTCCCCAACCTTTTCCAACTCAGGGCCCACTTTAAAGTCTCAAAAATGTTTGCGGCCCACCTCTTACCTAATTAGTACCAAGGCTCTATAACGCCTCGACCCAATATGTAAGTGAAAAAATGTTATCAAACCCAAATTTTAACAACTGGTCAATATTGTCACAGATGCCGAGCCCAGAATGCATTAACTTTTTACAGTGTATCAAGTTGTTAAATTGTGGGTCAGTTATTATCATATTTTCAGTTTTATTTCCTTGTTTTTCGTACATGTCAGGTTGTTGTTGCATTTTGGGTCATGTTACATACTGGGCTCTAACATGCTTTCTTAAAGGTTTTTTTTCTATATGCATATATGAACAGTTTTAATTTGTTCAAAACTTATCTGAGTTTTAACATATTTCATTATTCTGTATATTTGTATCTTTGTATTATTATTACCCTCCACTAAAATCAAGCTATTTTGGAAATGATTTGGCGGCCCACTTGCAAGACCTTCGCGGCCCAACAAGGGGCCATGGACCACAGGTTGGGAATCAGTGATCTAAGGGAAATTTTGCCGATGCTGATGTTGAACTGACCTGTGAGAGCAGGCGGCTCCTCGGTGCTTTGGGGTCACTCTGAAGAACATCCTGGAGTTTGTCGAAATAACCTCGCAGCTCGAGGCGTCTCCTCCTCTCCAGAACAGTGTGTTTACTTTGCCCTCCCTTGTTATTGGACATTGCATCAAGTTGCTCCTCTAACTGACTCTGTAACAGAGAGACAGAGCAGTTAATGACTAATCAAATGTGATTAAAACTAACTCAGCTGTTAACAACAAATGAACAGGCTGAAACTTTACCTTGGCCAGCTCGCTGATTATTCCAAAACCCTCGCTGGAATCTCTGAAGGTGGAAAAATTTTAAAAGATAAGGAACTTTGTTACGACTCTGCACAGAAACTTTAAACGTGGTGAAAAAGGTTCAAAAGATCAATCACATAAATTCACAGGAAAAGAGTCAAAAGATTATGAATCAGAATCAGAATCAACTTTAATCGCCAGGTTTGCTTGAACATACAAGGAATTTGTTTTGGTTTACTGTGCTCTCAGGTACAGGTAATAGTGAGGCGTAAAAGGAAAAATGATACTAATAGTAATGTTTTACATATAGGATTTTATTAACAACTATAAACAAAAGAATAACAAATAGCCAAGACTAATATTTACAGGCTTAAAAAAATAATAATGAGAACAAAATCTTTGATTCAAGGGGACAAAATCTTAAATTTATGAAACTTATGACTTTATTCTCGTGAATTTATGATTTTGTGGTAAATTTATGTAAGTATCCTTGTAAATTAATGTCTCGCTATTCTCGAAAATGTATGACTGTACTTCTTGTAAATCCATGAATTTATTCTTGTTATTTACGACTTAATTCTAGTCAATCTATGAATTTATCCTTGTAAATTTATGAGGTAAATCATGAAAATTCCTTTTTTTTTCTAAATGTGGCCCATATCCTCTGTTGTAGAGAAAAATGTATTACCTTGAGTCCTGTAACGCCTTGCGCACGACTTCTTTCATTTTAGCGATCGCCATCCCCTGTTTCCCTTCCTCTACAGTCTCAATGTCCACCTGGTCGTCCTAAACAACAAACAACACACACATTTAAACAGATTCTTGTGTGAAACTATTTTTTCTCCCACCTCTAAAAGGTGCTGGTGGGTAATTTGGAGACATATTCCAGTTTCAGTCAAAAGAAATGCCACAAAATGTGTGCCATACCAAGACAAACCACACTGAATCCCTTGTTGGAAACAGGGATTGTAACTTTGATGTTCTGTTTTTACATTCAAACCTTTATTTAATCCACGAACTATCATGACTCATACTTACATCTTCATCATCTTCATCCTCTTCTCCCTCCAGGTCAGAAAAGTCGGAGCTGAAGTCGTCAGAAATGATGTCGAGGTTTGACTCCGTCTTCCAGGCTTTGACTTTCTCATTCTCTGCTGATCTCATCTTCTCCTCAAACATCTGCCTAGTGAAGGCTCCGGGCTCGGCTGATTTGATCATCTCCTTCGCTCGCGCAAAGATGTCGAGCCACTTCACATCGACAGCAGGTGCCGAGCGTCTGGAGGTGGATGAATCCGTTTTCTTGGGTGGGTGTCTGGAGTTTGTGGTCTTCACAGACTGTGTTTGTGTTGCAGCTCCGTCTCTTTTAGGCTTCGGCAGCTGGATGATGGTGAACCCCCCGGGCAGGGAGACTCCTGGCTGGCTCTTGCCTTCGGCCGCTTGGTTCGCTGGAGGGCAGATCCTGAATGAACACGTGCCGTTCTGCGTCAAGAAGCTGGGGGTTTTCAGAGACGGTGAGACGGTGAGAGTGACGGGGGAAGAGGCAGAGATGCTCTGGAACAGGCCGGACGAGCTGAGCTGCTTTTCCATCAAACTCTTCACCGGGTTAATGGGGGAAAGGTCTGGTGAATTATCCGGTGAAGCGATTGATTTCTTTCTCTTTTCTTCTGTCTGGAGTAAATTATCTATAACACAAGATGAGGGAGACAAGCTTACATATCATATATGTCATATCATATTACAATCAACAAGACGAACAGTGGCTCACAGAGTTTGTCCGCCTCCTGCATTTGCCTTTTTTGTCGGTTTGAATAATCGTCTTCCAGGGACGTGAATCAATGACAAGTAAATTTAGTGAAGATAGTTCACCTCAAATAAAGAAAAAGGGCGATTTCTGCAGGAAGCAAAACAAACTTCAGGCTTTAACGCTTCACTGTGACATTAAACTGTGACTTTTTTAAAGTGTTCTGGCACCTCATTAAATCATACGGCGAGGGAAGGAGGACGTGATCTGGATGACAATAATAAAAGGAAAGAACAAAGCTTGATTTTTCATCTTTTGTAGAAATATAAAATCATTTCTTTACATCTTTTTGCTGAAAGTGGCACATTTGGAAAGCATGAAGCATGTAATCTAATGTGTCTAGAAATAAAACTGTGTCCAAAAGACATACAAAAACTGAATTTAGATTGTTTTATGAACTTTTTGTTTTTATTGATTGTGTTTTTAAGCTTGTACAGCACTTTGGTCGACTGCAGTTGTTTTAAAATGTGCTTTATAAATAAACTTTGACTTGACTACATGCAGCACATTCAGGCACAGTCTATTCTATTTCCTGCTGAAGCTGCAGGAGTGTTTGTGTTGCTCATTTTCCTCCAAATGATTCAACAGGTGTGTAAATGAAGAGGCAGGAGAAACATCCGAACCTAGATGCTGCCCCGTCGTCTTTACATCGCTGGTTTTCCTCGCAGTTATAACCGAAGTGACCTCTGCGCCTGCCGTCTTTACGCGCAGACCATCGAGGGGGTTGATTTTTGTCTCAGGGTCTGATTTTTGAGAGCTTGTGCTAAAAACTGTAGGTGGTAATTTGAGGCGGCCTGTGACGTAAGCTGCCAGGCGGTTGGCGGGATGCAGAGCTCCCATGCTCCCTAGCAGCAGTCTGGCTTGGTTGTAAGATTTGCCGTTGACCTGTGAGGAAAGAAAGACAGAGAAGACAGATGGATGATCAACTTTTCCTGCTAACTCAGGCTGTCTTTTTAAGTCTCACAATTTGACTCTTTAAGATCGACAAGAGCAGCTGCTGGCCAGAGTGTAACCTTACAAGTATTTGACCGATGAAATCACAAGTTAGGGAAATTAATTTTACTATTTGATCTGCTCTCAGCCACTTCTGTTTCCTTGTGTCACCGTACCTCTCTCCTGTAGCTCTCTTTGACTCTAAAATGTATCACAATTACATGTGACAAAATGGGTTAGTATGGTGTGAGAGGGGTTATTTTAGACTGGTTAAAGAGTTATGGGTCAATGACAAAAAGAGGGTCTAAAAACATATTTACAACAAGTTCTTTGAAAATGGATAAAAACATATTTCTGAGTAAAGAATTATGTTTTTTAGCAGATTTCAGTAGTTGACCAACATTTCAAAGATTTTAGGTTCATTATTTTTTAGTATTTTTAATTTGAGGACCCAAAAATGTCAGGTGGCGCAACCAAATATATGAAAATATATTTATATGTTCCTGTTATTTTTTCTGTGTGAAATTATTGGCAAGTATCTCTCAAGTTTCTGTAGTGACTCATACATTTTCATTTTGTGTGTTTCATTTCTTTTATTTGTGAATAAGATAAATAATTTGATGTTAAAATAACATTTCACATTATTACATTGGTTGTACCACCTGACATGGAAATTGTTCCAGTCACCAATGAAGTGAAAAAACCTTTTTTATCAGTATTTCAGAGAAATCTACAAACTTTTCCACTTGGTCACAAATGTCATTTGGGCTCCTCTGGCTGATGCAGTTTCCTGTTTCCTGTTTTATTCTCTTCACTTTAAAATAAAAGTCTAATGTTACGGTTGCACCACCCTGACATTTGACAAGGTGAAAATTACGGGACAAAAGTTTTTGAAATTTCTCAACAGCTTTAAAATTCTTTCTATTTGCAAAGAATGTTTTATTTAAAAAGGTTCAAGCATAAAATAATGCCACTGTATTTTTAATTTCCATTTACAATAACTGACATTCAATTTTTAGAGTTTAATTACTGTGGATACTTGTCAGGACGGTTGCACCACCTGACATTTTGGGGGTTTGAGGAACCAAAACACAAAAAAACATGTTATATTTTAATAGTTTAAAGATGTGTTCAAATAACACAGGTTTCATAGAATAAAGAAATACATGTGATGAAATACTCAATTCAAGATGGAAGGAAATATTGCACGAGGACACAAAAAAGGGACGTCACGTCAATGACCCATTTATAAGGTATCAGACATACTAAAATTTGTTGTTTTTGCAGATAAATGGAGTGTTTTTTGTACTGGTGATGATTTGCAGCAACTGTTGGATGTAGTCAGGCAATAACCAAGTGAACTGAAATCAAGGTTCTACAAAAGCAAGCTATCACTGAATTTTGAAACGGCAAAATTTAAGTTCTTAATAGTAATAATAATAATACTAAATTTAATTTATAGAGCGCTTTTCAAGAGGTCAAAGTCGCTATACGTTAAAAATGTTAAAAGTGCAGGTAAAAACAATTAGTACAATTGAAAACAGATAAAACAATGCTTTACAAGGTAGGATGAATAACAGTACAGGTAAGAACAACTACGATAAACAAAGGAGTAATGAGAGGATAGTAGAGAGATAAGGATTTAAAGAGAGAGGTGTGTTTTTAATCTGGTCTTGAAGATGGTGTGGTCATTGAAGTCACGGATTTGTTCGCTGGGAACTGAAAAATGGGCATAAATGTGAAAATGATGGTTGATAATATAATGGTTGAGAGCATGTGTTCAAATTTCTTTGAGTTATACTTGAAAAAAATCACATAACTTACATCATTTCCAAACTGAAAAGAACTGTTTGAGTTTTAGGTCGGATCGAGCATATTCTGCATGAAAATTCATTATCTCTCCTGTACTGTACTGATGCCACCATATTTAATGCACTGTGTGGAGATGTAGAGGAACACCTATAAAAGCACCCTACAGAAGATATGCACATTACAAAAAAAGTCATAAGAAATGTGCATAAAGTGAGTTAAAATAAGGTCGAATACTATAAAATTTGTGGATCTGGTAAAATAAAAAGCTCTACAAATTGTTTATGAAGCAAAAAATAAATAACTACCTGGTCACTTAAATAAACTGTTCCTGGTGAGTGAGGTAGGGTATGAGTTTGTCTGTGCTACCCTCAAAGTATGTGCATTTCTGTCTGTGTGGTGAAAGTGAAATTAGTGGTTCAGACACAAGTCTTTTTTTGAAACAGACGGTAAATGTTTTTTTACGCCTTAAAAATCCATTTTTTAATTGGCGGATTCTCTATGAATCTGCGTAGGTTTCATTTTTCTAAACCAGATGTTGACCTTTCAGGACCACTCAACAAACTCTTGAGGATTTCTTTGGCCCCTCCTGAACCTTTCCAGAAATTACAGTTTGTTTAGTTTGGTTTGGTTTTTCTAGATTTTTATGTATTGTTCATTTTGTGTTTAATTTTTGATATATGCAATAAATAAATACACTTTCTTTATGGCAGGAGAATAGCATGTGTGAGATGGTTTCTGCTCTGCAACATAACATCTCAAGAAGCAGGTGAGATTTTTATTGTTTGTAACTATGGTGATTTAGCTGAGAGCAAACCTCATGACTTTGAAAAACTTGGGCTCCAGACTCAACACAACTCCAGCTTCACAGCACAGCCTTCAGGTGAAACAGCAGTGTTACAGATAAACCCTGAGCCTGACCTGTATGAGTCCACTCGTGTCACAGCCCACAGGTTTGGTCCTGGCTCTCAGTCTGCCGGCTGGTATCACTCCACTAACAAACGGAGCCACAACAACTGGTCCATCCTCTAATTCTTCATCGCTGTTTCCTAAAAGACTTTCATCTGCGTGATTCTCCTCGTCGCTGTCATCGGATTCCCCACTGTGACTCGGTTTTGAAGGTAAACTGATGTTAACCTAGAGGAAAAAAAAGACATGTTCTAATGAAAACTGTAGAATGATGAACATTCGAAGATTTCTATCACTGGTTACTGACTCTGTGTGTGATGACGGTGCCGCTGGGCTTCTGTATGGAGATTTTCGTGATCGGGCGGATGCGATAAGGTCCGATCCAGAAGCGATGAGACAGTCGATCCTTCATAAGTCGCTGGTATAAAACTTCAAGGATTTTCCTCCTGTCTTTATCCCACGAACACTCAGACTGGATCTCAATTTTCTTCTTCACTCCCACTTCATCTGATGCTGATCTCTGAGATTTCTTTCCTGCAGCTGAAACACAATAAAGAAGAATACTTGCAGAGAAGACTGAGGTTTATTTTTTGAAATGCTGTGTTTTTATTGCTCCTATATCGCTCCCTCACCTGCTTTCTTAACATTCAAAACAGACGTGAGGCTTTTTTTCAGCAGGATGTTTGAGCTGGTCTCCCGGGGTTTTTCTGTGCTCCTCGGTGCAGAAGTATCAGGTGTTGTGGGCTTAGTGACTTTAGGTGGAGGCTTGATGTTAAAGCCTCGTACTCGAGCACATGTCATCATGCTCTCGAAGTATTTATACACCGGGTCCTTATCCTCTTCTCTTATCTGCAATCAGAATTTTCACTGGGGTTGATAATAAAATTAAACTTAAATCTCTCATAAAGGTATGAAAAAACACTTAACTAGAAAAGTTGCATTTCCTTTACAGCAAATGCGTTGAAATGATGAAGCTGAAGAAAGTGAAAGGAAGCTGAAAGAGTGGAATATGAAGATGAAAATTGCTAAATAAAGCTGAATATGTGAAATTAAATAGCTGAAAATTGTTGAAAAAAGCTTAAAATTTAGATGTAAAGTTACAAAAAGAGTGAAAAAGTGCATAAGCAGAATAAATAGTGAAAAAAGTAAAAGTTGAAGTCAGAAGAAGTCAGAGGAGGCAGGAGAAGGTTTAAAAGTTAAAGTAGCAAAAAGAAGCTGAAAAGTGGAAAATGACATCTCGTTGCTGTCTTTCTAAATTCAGCCAACTGAGCTCAAGCTGAGAACCATTTATCATCCTCATTATATCTGCACGATTCTGTGATTAATCACGTCCCAATAATTATGCTTCTTGCGATATAAATACAGTATATAATGTGATATTTTTAAAGTATACGGCTTCACTGTTTTGAGCTGAATTCTCCCTGAAATGATGATAAAAGACTCTTGCCTGATCACCTCTGTCTCCACGAACATTATTAGTGTTTACAAATAATCTTATTCATGTTGATACCTGTGTCTTATTGATACTGATCTATAATAAAATTTCCTTCAAGTTATTCTTTTCAGGTCAGACTTTTAATAGGTTCCCCTCCATGACTGAATAATATTACAGGGATATTTATTCAATCTGTGAACATGCTGCACCCCTAAAGCCTGTGCCATGGTTCATACACAGAGGTGCAGTGGCTCACAGAGTTTGTCCGCCTCCTGCATTTTGCTTTTTTCATAGGTCTGAATAATCTTCTTCCAGGGACGTGAATCAATGACAAGTAATTTTAGAGAAGACGTATCGCCTAGGAAGAAGAAAAAGGGCAATTCCTGCAGGAAGCAAAGCAAACTTTAGGCTTTAACGCTTCACTATGATATTAAACAACACCTTTTTTTTGAGTTTTCTGGCAGCTCATGAAATCATGTGATCCAAACTCAGAGCTGAAAAAAAAAAGAGTCCATTCTGACTGAAGATAACGATCTGGGAGCCGCTGCCTTTAACCCTGAAAGTGTTAAATAAAGCACCTTATGTGATATTAACTATAAACAAACTGTCAGATTGTTTGACTCCCTGCTTTGCTTCACTCACATTCACCGCTACTTCTGCACGCCGCTCTGCCCGACCCTGATAACAGCAGGTGAGATGACAGAACGCTGAGAAGGTGAAGTAACTGTGGGAGTTGTTGTATGTAATGTGGTCAAATATATAACTCGATGCTCATTTAGATCTATTAGTGATGTTTTAAGGCATAGGCGGGACATAAAACTTAATTGAAAGGCTCAAATACATCGCAATATATTATATACCTTGCAATATGAGTATTGCATATGTGCATAGGTGGATACTGGAATCATATATTGTGCAGTCCTAACTCTCTTACAGGTAGGTATAAACATTTTTAAAGCTTTTATCTAAGCCTAAAACAGAGAAATGCAGCTTTACCGGTTGTGACTGGCGAGGCAAACTGCTCCGTTTCTGGACCTTAGCTGGAATCTTCTGCAAAGGGGCCATTTCTGGGACTATGAGTGGCTCCGGGTCCTCGTCAAAAATGTCGCGGCTCCACAGTTTTTTAGCACGGGAGCCCGAGGAAGTCTGGACCACATGTTCCGTATTATTCATTGCTGAGGGGAGATAAAAGCGGCTCATTCACATTTCTGTGTAGCTGGTGAATGTGGGAACAAACTAAGTGGAAGTTAGGGGCTTGTAAAAGAAGTGAACTGCTTCATGAGTGCTGCTCTTACCGTAAACTGGATCATTCTGTTGACTCCCCTCTGCGCCCGTCTGCTTGGGGATCTTACTCTCGGAGCAGAGGCAGCAGAACATGCACTCTGGCCGGCGGCAGTGGAAGGGAACTCTACTCTGTTGCTGCAGACTGGAGCAAACACAGCCCAGTCTGCAGAAGTCCTGACCACATTCAGGGCCTTCACTTTCAGGCTGTGCATGCTCGATCTTCTTTGGGAGCTGACTGTGCAGCATCTAACAAAGAGGAAGAAGAAGAAGAAAAGAGATGTGAAATATGTCTTTGTTAAAATCAGTGCGCACAAACCCTGCTCAGCTTTTTGGCGTGTTTCCTACCTGTTTGGTCAGCACAGCAGAGAGAGCCACTGACAGCCGGTCTGGAGTCAGGAGCGTTCTGTACGGACCCTCGTTTAAGACTCTGCGCTCGAGCTGCATCATTTTAATATGATTCTTGGTGAAGCCTGGATGCTTGAGCGCCAACCTCGACTGTTTCTGGCTCCTGCGTAAAAACAAAGATAGTATCAAAGACCACAGCACTCATGATGACTTACAGCAGCTGTTCATCTGAGCATGAAACGTGAAAAAGACTCAACAGATTTTGGTTTCACAACTGATGTCTGAAAACATTCCCAAATCGTTCTCCTACTTGAAAAATGGAATTAAATTGAGAGTTTCTTTTACACTGAGGACAAAAAACAATGACAACATTTCTGGTGGTGAAGTGAAGAGGTCGAATCTGACGATTAAGTCTGTAACAACACAATAGAGTTCACTGCTCAACAACTGTGGAATTTTCATGGAAAAGTGGAATTTCATTCACCAAAAGTGAACAGAGGTGTTTAACAGGAGGTCTATGGCCCTTAGGGGGTCCGTGGAGGTACTTAAGAGGGTCTGCGAAACTTTTCATTGATCAGACAATTTTTCATTGTTACTCATGTTATTGTCTTTGAACACACATTGCAAAAGCTCAAATCTAAGCAAGTGTTCATGTCTTATTTTTGGTTAAAGTAAATATATTTTTAGACTTAATATGACTCATTTTCACCAGACTGGCCCAAAAATGATCTCATTTCAAGATATTCAAAGACCAAACTGCTGACTGAATTGCTTATAAAAAAAATCTGCCATTGAGGTAAGATCTCTTGTATTAAGACATACTTAAAGTTCAAGACAAATGTTCTTACCTCATTTGCACTTTTTTTTTACTTGTTACGAACATTCAGGCATCATTTTTGACTTTAAATATCTTGAAATAAGACATGTTCCTGGACTTGTCAGCTGACTGTGGTTCAAATCAAGTAAAAGAAGAAAATTTGTACCAAAAATAAGACAAAAACAGTTGCTTACATACTAGTTTTTGGAGTGCATCGATACTTTTCAAAACATTAATAATATATATTGTATAGCTGGGGGTCCCTGCTCCATCTCTCCATCAGTAAATGGGTCATTGGTCTCAAAAACATTGGCTCTAGAAAAGTGTCCCAAAAATAAGACATGAATAAAAACGTCCTTACGCCTTTGTGTCAGTGTTTAGCTGCTCTTTTACAGATGCAGGCAGCTGTGTGGATGGAGCTTCAGCATAAGAAGCTGCTGATGTCAGACCAGAGGAGGGGGTGGCTCTGTGGTGCTGGGGGTCAGGTCTGTGTGCCACCTCCGGGGGTTTTAGAGTAGTGTTTCGATGCTTGAGTACGCTGTCCAGAGTCTTTACGTAGCTGGAGCTTTTTGCAGGCAGCTGGTAAGACACTGAGCCTTCAGGGTTTGTGGAGAAAGCAGCAGCACGCTCACTGATAAACTGAGCTTCACTCTCCAAGTATTCATCCAACATGTTGCTGCAGAATGCAGACAGGTTTTTTAGAGAGCCTTGGAGGCAAAAAGAAGAACAAAGAGATATTAATCTATCAGTGAAGAACATAAGCAGGTATATTCAGATTGCTAATCAAAGAGACATTACTGATACAACTTACCGTCACAATTAGAGGAGGTCTCTTTACTTTTTACGAACTTGCTCCTCCAGCCTTTTATTTTTGTAAAATCATTTGTTTTTCCAGTTCGTGAAATGAAAGGTAACCCGGCTTCTGTGAAGACAAAAATACAAGATTTGTTTAAGCTGGAGAGAACAGCAATCAAATATTGAAGGGTCCTCACTGCTGCGTTTACATGTCTGAAGAAACTCATATTGGTAAAATCCCAAAACACATCTGCTCAAAGGACGGATGTGCATGATTTCACAACTCACAACTTTGAATCCACATTTTTGTGCAGATGTAAAGTCAGTGGTCTTAAAGTTTTCATCAGGTGTACTTCCGTCTCATCTGAGTTTACAGACAAGTTACAGAGGGGGTTTTTAAGTGAGGTAAATATCGTTCAGCTTCATTAACTCCACCCTTATAGAAGCGCATAATTGCACCTGGCTTTTATTGCTCTGCTATGATGATCTACAGTGAGAGATACACGTCTCATCAACAACTGAAGTCATAATCCTGTTTCTGTTTTACATGCAGACACTAAACCTCACATCAAACATCTCAGCAGAGTAAATTAAACTCTCTAGAACAAAAATAAACACCCCTGAAAGTACATGCAACCTTAATGATTAATTCAACCAACCACCAGGAGCTGGAGCGTCGTCTCTCTCTGGTACATTTGGGGGAGGCAGCGGCAGAAGAACACCCAGATACTGCAGGTTCACCGGTTTGGTTTGGTTGAGGGAGGTCAGCTTCAAGCCCACTAAGACGGTGACACAAAGAAGACGAAACATTAACACTGTGACACTGATTTAAACATTCAGCTTTGGGGATGTTTTGTTGTGGACTCACCTTCCTGCAGCACAGGATGGATCACCTGTCTGTGTTTGAACACTCTGAGGTCCTGAAGCAGGGCGGACTCTAAGCGAGTTATTTTCTCCTCATTGGTCTCCGTAATCTCCTCTGCTGAAACATCACAGAAATCACGATGAAGGATTGTTTTGGTGACTTTTGCTTCTAGATCTGCCTTTCATAATGTGTCTGTTTAGACCATAGACTGTATATAGAATGAACAGCGTGGCTCTGCCTTTCACCACTGTACAGTTTTGAAGCTAAAAGAACATTACCAGAGCCAGAATTGTGCAGCCAGAGTCTTCGCAGTAGAGAATTTGGGTGGAATTGGGTAACAAAAAAAGCATAAAACATTCTTTTTTTTTTATTTCTAAGGTCTGATATCCTTCCTGAAGTTTCTTATATCCCCAATAAAAACTACACATGAATGACAGAACGGCAAAACTTATAACCTGGTTTGTAACGCCTTATAACGATTGAAAAACCAACTCCTCGGAGAAAAGAGGACTTGAACACAACACAGCCAAATTACATCTTCATATCACAGAAGTGTAAGGATGTGAGAAACATTTCTATGAAGTGAAACACCTTTTTTTTTTTTTTTTTTTTTT